>JARJDQ010007214.1:0-23061 GCA_030264215.1 Geostiba sp. GC000077 | reverse complement strand
TTTTATTAATATCAAAAATATTACTTGCTAGGAATATTTGCCAATATTTCGAACGAAAATGGAGCATCATAAAAAAGCACTCAAAATCTATACGCCTGTTAGGTTTTCTTGGAAACTTCCTCGATGGGATGATTAAACTAGGCACGTGAGCATAATTTTAGTAAGAGTTGCAAGAGGAAAAAGAAACGAGTAACTACTGTGTTAGTGGGTTACTACACTTGCTACACTTGCTTCACTTACTACATTGCAGGAATGCAACTGCTTCACTTCACACTGCTTGCAGGCCTGCAGCAACTGGCTGTGTGTTCAGTGCTCAGTGCTCAGTGCGCACTGCTCACTGGTCACACAATCCGACACAGTGTGGCTTCGTGCTTGTTAAGCGAAATTTTCGTTTTCTTTTCGTTTCTTCTCTGGTTTCTGTGCTCTGAATCTCGACTCTCGGAATGTAAATTTTATATTTGGCTGAACGCTATCAACTATCATCAATAGAGAAAAGAGAATAGACGCGTTAAAAAAGCTCTGCTCTACTTGACTTGTGATTCTTGGATTTCGATTCCATTAAGCGTACACGTACCAGTGTAAGGTATAATCATAAATAAAAGCGAGTTTTGTCGTTTCTTCATAATTTCTTAATGCTTGTGTCCCCTCGCATGTATATAGTTTGTGCGGTTTAGCAAAACTTGTTAAAACTTGTTGCTAAGTGCTGTTGCCGTTGCACGTTTGCAAAGAGCAAGAGCAAGAGTGGCCTTGTGACTTAACTTTCGCTTTATACGTATAGTACGTACGCCTAGGCCTAGCCTAGCTTAAGGTAAGTGGCAAATCGTTGAAATCGTTTTGCAGAATGCAGAATGCAGAGAATTCCCCGTTTTCCGCAAGAAAAAAGTGAATTTTGGTCATTTGGTCAAGTACTACTCACCGAAATTAGGCCTCCAGCTGGCCGCCGTACGGTAGGTCGCTGTTGCGACAAACCCACTTTCTACTGGTGACGTCGCCGCCGGTCGCCGTGGTGGACGAGAGCACCACTACATGCGCAGCCCACCGGGTGTGGAGGAGGGCACCGCCGGCAAAAACTCTTGCTTTTACCACCGAACACTTTCTTCGCCGTGCGGCCTGCTTGCTGCTTGCGCCGGTAATCAGCTGTCGCGGCTACCAGCAGGTCGTCGAAGGTCGCCACAGCTACCACTGGCGGCAATCAGTTCCGGCCCTGCGGCGCGCGTTCTGCTGCTATCACAGTTGCAGCGTGATCCAGCGCGCATTCTTCAAGCGCGCGCAAAAGTTTGCACTCCACAGTCGCGGCGAATTTCAAACGCCTGAAGGTGAGCGGAATTTCGATGGTCGGGCGGTGAAGGTGCAAGGACGAGGGGAAAAACACGCGAGATCGCAGATGCAGATGCAAGATGATGAAGAACAACGCCGGCGTTTTTGGGGAAGATGAGGGGAGAAAAACATAGCACGAGACGCACCGACACCACACTCGCCGCAAAAGCCCGAACAAGGAAGAGAGCGGACGCGCGCGTGCTGTTAGTGACCGACTGACATGACTGACAAGAGTGACATGCCTTGCCACTGTGGCCCACTGTTCGCCAATGCCGCTCACTGTCACTTGTCGCGGAAGGAGCGTGCAATCATCCCCCGCACCGGAGTCACACTTGCGAATACCTTGCGCGGATGCGCGCTGAGCGCCGAGCGCAGGTGGCTTTCAGTGTGGGGGGAGGATGGAGAGCTTGCGTGCCGACGAGCACGGCTGCCGACTGCGGACTGAAGCTACCAGCACCAGCAGAAAAGCGGCAGACTCGGCGGAGCGCAGCGACCAGCGACCGAAGCGATCGACTCGCGTGCGCCGTGCGCCGCCGTCCGTGGTGGTGGCTATTCCTGCTGCCTGCTGCCTGCTCTAGAAGTAGAACGTAATGAATGAACCGCACAACAACGTAATCTGCGCACCGCGCAGAGCGAGAACGCGCCGCGCGCGCGAGCAAGACGCCATGTCGCCATTTTTTCACGACACACTAACGCGCCGCGCGCATGCGCACCCAACGCCAACTCAAACTTCGCCCGCTCGTCGTTAAAGGCAGCACTTGTCAACAAGCAATTGCAATTTCAAACTACTGCAAGAGAAACATAAACGAAATAAAAACGTTCAAAATAAAAACCTACTGTTCACTGAGTTTACAACAAGTGTATATTTGTTTATGCCAACATTGATAATAACATGAACGTCAATAAATGATTGAAATCACAAAATTAGTGTGACATTAGTTCAATATGTCAAACTACGACTCATCGGATCTTGAAGAAATCGATCTTGATCAACGAACCTTCCCGCAGTATTCTCCAAGACTCCACGTGCGTAGAGTACGCGCTCAAGTCCATTCGGCGCCTACAGTGCTCAACAATGCAGACCCACAGTGTTCTACACCCCCTGATGTCCCCAAAAACACCTTACTAAAAGCCTCAGCAATCGAATTGGACCTCAGCGCAAAGCAAGGTGGTTCTGGTGTTCTTGGTGTTCAGCAACAGGATGCCAACACTAGACGCACGCCATACACTGACCAGTTCTTCGTTGACATCCCCAGCGACTTGCGTGAATACTTCCGCACGCTGCACGATGTCGAGCGCTCCAATGAGCAGTACCCCGAAGATGATTCCGCCAGCAGGTCGGAAACGCTACGCTCAGTCAGCGACATACGCTCAGCCGAATGCATTGATGTCTCGTCAAACGTTACCTCCTTTCACTGCTCGAATCTCGTCCCATTCGACGGACAGCCAAGTCCGCAAGGCGAGTGCCTCATCTCCCCGTTGGCGAACAACGTCAACAATGAGGAGGAACCCGAAGCAACGCCATTGGAATACGTCGACGACGATGATTACTGTTCGCGGCATTCGGAAGTCAATGATGTATCCTCAAATGAGAACTACTTCCAACACGAGTGTATCGATGAGGAGCAGGAGGAGGTGCGTTGGAAGGACGACGACGGCGCCGGTGATGTTGGTAGCGTGGATGACGTCAAGTTCGATTTTGATCTGCAGGAGCTGCAACTGGATAATGCGGAGAACGCGTTTGAGAAAATGTTCAGTCCCGGCAGTGTGGTGCCAACATTCCGGACGATTGAAGTCCCCCCAAAACGAGCTTGCTTAACCTATAATTTTGCCAATTTCCTCAAATTGCCTCCAGCTTCATCAGCGCCAGACTTATTTTTTCGTGAATCGCCAAAATTGGATGAAGCCAGTGAGAGGATTGAAGATGTGACTCCCTTTGATGATCTGTACCTCGATCTGGAGAGTTCGGTTCTCTTAGCGCCGTTGTCTTCGTTATCAATCGCACCCCAGTGCAATGCCAACTTTAGAAAGTCCATATCGGATTCGTGTCTTCATCAGTTGAACATTTCCGTTGGCATCAACACCAGTCCATGTGAGGAGGAACAAGTGGAACCGAAACTAAGCGTTAATTCGCCAAGCATGCAATTGAATAATGATTCGTCACCTTCAAAGTGCTGCTCATTGAGCCCTTTGAGCAATGTGACCAGTATTTCTTCGCCAATGTCGTCCCTGCCAACTATATCACCGTTATTTCATCGGAAATCATCGGATTGTGCTTATTGCGATCCTCAAGATGAAGAGGAGACCTGCGAATCGTCCAAGTCATGGATAACTCAGGATACACTCACCGATTCAAACACGAACGGATGCAAAAGTATCGATTATCTTGTGGAATGTAGCAGTGAGGAAATAGAATCACTTGGTGGGCATTCAAGTAGTGGTGAGTTGCAATTGCGTTCGTCATCGATTCATTCCTCATGTTTGCGCTTGAACCTCCCACCGAGTAGCGACTCTAACCTCAGTCTCAGTCACATCACAGTCCTCTCTGACCAAGAAGACGATAAAGAGGTGCCGCTTAGCACACCAGTAAAATCTAGGCCATTTCTGGACTTTGACCTTGAAGAAGATACCACCACTAATAAACCACAAACATCCAAATCGCACACAACTCTGATGGCATCCGTGAAGAACGCGTTCAAAAAGCTGGGCAGACGTAGAGACTCTGCGGGGGTGAAAATAGAGACCCCCAACAGAGGGCGCAAAGGTCGTAGCCGTCGTGAGCGTGCCAGCGAAGAGAAGGACAAGGACCTCACCTACTTCCCAAGTGAAGAAATCCTCCAAACGGTCAACTATTCCGACTACATACTCAAAACGGAGACCTCCGATATGTCGCTGGAGGAGGTAATGGAGAATATGAAGGACCTCATTAGGACATCACTAAGAAAGCCACAGGTGGAGCAACAAGACCTTGAGAGAAGTTCGAGGGAAATATTTCAGGACGCAACCGATGAGTTTGATGTTTCATCATTTATGGAACGCGCTAAGGTGAAGTTGCCGATGTGCAGCAAGTCTCTACCGTCAGCAAGGCGAAGAGCCTTTTGGTCTTTTGGCACTCGCATAAGGCCAAGTTCACCACACACCGAAGAGATTGAAATGCAGGGGTTGGGTGAAGATGAAGATTGCGGACGTGCGCGTGGCGATACTACCGAGTTCTTTAACGTTGAAAATCGAAGGGAGACACATGTCACTACGAATTTTTACGATGCGCACAGTGACCAACCGTTTCTGAAGGCGTTGGACGACACGCTGGGGATACCCGAAGTCAACGACAACGTTGACAGGTGTCAGTGTACCGCACGCATTGCGAATGACGCAGAGGAGGAGGAGGCAAGCGGAGTGAAGTGGTCTTGTTGCACGCTGCACTTTTGGAACAAGATTTTATTTAATAAGCAGGATGAAGATTACGTTCCTATTCGAATCTAACCTAAAAGTGGTTGGATGTGTGATGATGTGGTGGAATGTTTCAATGTTTGGTCATTTCCGACCGCTGCTGGTGCTCTTGGTCTTAATACACCGTCGTAAATGTCGTAACTGCAGTCCTGCTGAATGGGCGGAATTAAAGGGTGAATGTAGAAATGACTGAAGACTGGAAGTGAGACAAAGCGATTTGCTTCATTCCTTCATTGGAAAGTCACATTCACATTCAGAAGTTAAGGACATAGACATAGATAGTAATATAGTGATAACGTCCAGGGAAATTAGTAACGGCAGGTTTAATGTGTATTCGCATAAGCTCCCCGAGCAGAAGCAACGACGTCAAGTTAGCTATATAGTCTACCATCAACACATAACCAAAAAACTTGTGCAAACTTCTCCGGATGCAAGTTTTCGTCTGATGTCTCTATTCCCTAATGAACGGCAATGTCCAGGGCGGTACGGCATGAAATATGAAAGGAACTTGTTGATATTAATTTCAATTACGAGTTTGCAGCATTTGCGCGCTGGCGCAGGGGCAGCGCAACAAAATACAACAAAACTGTGCGCTGTGAGCTGTCCCGTGTCCCCACAGCGAGTTGCTCAATAAATATTAATTAACATGCGCGAATAAATGCGATAAATAAAAGGCTCCTTGTTTAATGAACGTTTATTGCATTTTGTTGCTTGTGTTGCCTTAGCTTAACGCTGCGTCGCGTTTAATGATTCATCAAGCGCGAAATTTCCAAACAAACTTATTTAATCTTTCGCGCAGCGCAGCGCAGCGCAGGAGATTATATTAATCGGCAAATATCTGCGCAATCCCGCTTTGATGTCGCGATGTCCGCATTCGCAAGCGCTGAATAAATAATAACATTACAGATTTACATAAATTTCCAAACTCTGGCGTATCTTAAGACTGCTGCTGAAGTTTGATTTCGGTTTCGGATTTATTGTGTCTTGCTTTGAGGCGGAGGCAGGCGACGAGTTTGCTGCCTCAGCTGGCGATACAGAATATTAATCCACATTACATATTAATACAATTTACAAAAGATTGGTTTGAGATTTTAAGCGCACCGAAGTGGAACAGGAAGTTGGAAGTTGGAAGTTAAAGTTGAAAATGTGATCAAGATTTTCGGAGGGATAATACCCGTGCCTTCAGGCCTTCAGCTGCCTCACCAGCATATACCGTTGACGAGAGAATGAAGGATGAGCTAATGGGCATTGTAATTTAATTTCCATCTCCCTAAAATGCCAAAACCGACGCGTTGCGCGTTTATAATTCGTTTAAGTACCTACTCCGTTGGCGCAACCGACTTAAACAAACTTTTGCCACTCTTTATCAACATCAGCATCAGCATATTATCAGTAGCAAACGCTTCATACCAAATACCAAGTGTCATAATTTTGAACTAACAAGTTCTAAAATGCACACATAGATGGCGCCACTCGTCAAATGCATTGTGTGTTGCATACGATATACCGATATAAGATGCGACCTCGGATACGAGCGATGAGAGGAGATGAAAGTGAAAAATATTACAAATGCATGCAGTACACTTTGTACACAGTGTAAAAGCACACACATGATGACGTCAGACTTCAGCCATGATTTAATTAATCCATAAATAAAGCTCTGAGTAATGAATAATGAGATTTTAGACGACTATCCGCACGTTGTTGCATGCTCTGTGTGCTGTGTCGCTCTCTGCTCTTCTTCATCATCATTTTCGTCTCGACGCTTTATCACTTTATCAATGCGACATTTCCATCTGTTTCTGTTCTGTTGTGTACTACTTTCGAGTTAGAGCGAACGCTTTCATCGTCTCTAGTGTCTAGTATAACTGTAACGTTCAACCCTTCTTGTTCTCTCTTCCTCCCCACCTTCCCCTGCATCTTCATTTTCCGGTAGCAACGCTCCTTTACATGCCGTATTAATAACTGCGCATAATGACACAACATGTTCTAGTCGTTCGAGTGAATCTTGGCGCTTGATGCCATTTTAAAGCCCACCCCCCCCTTTCTACTCCGTACTTTCATCTCCTGGGATCGACCCCGTCATAGTGTTTATATAAATTAGTTCTGACGTTCTGAGGAACTAAGAATTCAATTTCACTAAAACTATAGAGAAGCACATATTTAAAAATGAGGTATTTGTCATCTAGTGAAAGGAAGAATGACGTCGGCGGCCGGCCCAACGCTTTATTTCTAATTCAATTCCATTCCGCGTCGGTCTTTTCTAACGCTTCCTCCCCCTTCCTTTCATTTCATTTCATGCCCGCGTATTCCAAGACGCAAAAGACGCCTTTCTTCCTTTCTTTTGTATTGATATTTTTTGCGTGTATTTCATTTACGTCTGGCGGTCTGGGGTCTGGCATTCTTGGTGTATTTTGCGCACTTCGAAGCTTATATTTTATTCCACCATACGTGTCACTGGTGATTCCTCCCTTTCAGTGCCCACCCAGTGCCCACCCAGTGCTTCAACGTCCTACTTTTATATTATTGCGCCAACGGCTCACAGTTTTATTTGTTTCATACGATTCTGATCTCTTCGCCCCGGCACCGCCACATGACGACCATAAATTTGGCCGGGGCATTGTAATCGCCCAGCCGCCACCGCCACCGCCAACGCCGCCGACAATGTATTGCACTTCCTCTGCAAATCCGACGCGATCCATTGAATCTCAAAGAAATTCTCTTATTACGCGCTTCCTTTCTTCTTCTGCTCAGCGGCACAGCAGCTCAACTTCAACAAAGACACCAAATCATCTTAAATTAAGAAAGTTAAAATATCGCTTCTTGATCCATGTTTTACCCTCTGTGAGGGATACCTAACTACTTTTTTTTGGGGCAAATAGTATGGGCTCAAATTTGATGAAGTTTTTGATGTCTTTAATATGTCTTCATGTCGTGTGCGTCGGATAGGGATACATTTCGGTATTTTATTTATGTTTGATGACCTGAGGGCTGAGGTCCTAACATCCTAGAATTGATAACCATCCATACGGCAGATATGTGACTATTAACCCGTATGTTCCTGGCATATCTTTTAATAACTGCCCATTTCGGGCAGTTTTTGAACCGCGCGGCACATAAAAAAATTCATCTTCATCAAATGCATCAATCCGATTTCGTATTATACACGTTGTAATTACAGTAAATGCAAAAAACGTGTTTTAATGTGCCATAACCTGCAATAAATAAAAACGGATTTTTAACATGTCTGTTTTTATTATAGGCAACTTCTTATACATTTGCTTTTATTTTCTGCGTAAAATAACTCTTCAATGTCATGTTTTTGAAAGTAGCTGTATTACGAGTTCCTGTTGGATTCTGCGCACAGCATCCTTCTGCAGCAATCGATATTTCTATTTTCCAGCTTCCACCCTTGGCGCCTTGGCATCTTCGTATTCGCATTGCTGTGCGCCGCGCCGACAGTGTCACACCAAAATGGTGCGAAAGTGGGCGTAACATCAAGTTTTCATCCTCTGATCCTCACCAAGTCATCACACGTTGTTAAAACCCATCATCAGCACGATGAGACCGTTAAATTGTTGTGTGTTTGTTATGTTTATACTTTGTTACATCCAACATGGCCAAGGTGATTGTAAGACGACAGAATTTAAGCAATACTTACATTTTACCCTCTTTGTGTTCCTGTGCAGCGAATGTAATGCAGATTGAGGCAAATCCAGACGCAAAACGCCTCTATGACGATTTGCTCAGCAACTACAACCGTCTGATAAGACCTGTTATCAATCACACTGAAACGCTGACCGTATGGATGAGCTTGAAGCTATCGCAATTGATTGAGATGAATTTGAAGAATCAGGTTATGACTACGAATCTTTGGGTTGTTCAGGTATTACTATACCTCTAAGTGTACAATCAACGTTACAATTTAGTGGGTTTAATCGTTTTGATTTAGAAATGGAGTGATTACAAACTGCGTTGGGATCCGGAGGAATATGGAGGTGTGGAGATGTTGTACGTGCCCTCCGAGCACATTTGGTTGCCTGACATTGTCCTCTTCAACAAGTAAGTATCGGTTTCTGCCAGGCGACACATTTTGAGGTTAGCGTTGCAGTGCCGATGGTAACTACGAAGTCACACTGATGACCAAGGCAACGCTTACGTACACTGGCGAAGTGGTGTGGAAGCCACCATCTATCTACAAGTCGTCTTGTGAGATCAACGTACAGTACTTTCCGTTTGACGAGCAGAGCTGTCTGATGCGATTTGGTTCATGGACCTATAACGGTCTTCAGGTAACTACTAACTGTGGTGCAACTCTCTGATTGCAAACCATATCTCTACAGGTTGATCTGAAGCATTGGGATCAACTATCCGGCAGTAACATCGTCAAGATTGGCATTGACCTCTCGGAATTCTACTTGTCTGTTGAGTGGGACCTACTCGCCGTGCCAGCAACGCGGAATGAGGAGTTCAGGGAATGTTGTCCGGAACCATTCACAGGTAACAGTATCGTCAGTACCAACTGCTTCAGGAGACAAGAACTAACCAAATATTGAATTGTGTTAGATATCACGTTCAAGATCACAATGCGTCGCAAGACACTCTTCTACACCGTGAATCTGATCATCCCCTGCGTCGGCATCACCTTCCTCACAGTGTTGGTCTTCTATCTGCCGTCTGAATCCGGCGAGAAGACCACACTCTGCGTCAGCATCCTACTGTCCCTCACCGTGTTCTTCCTCCTCTTGGCCGAAATCATTCCGCCGACATCGTTGGCAGTTCCGCTCCTCGGCAAGTACTTGCTCTTCACCATGAGCCTCGTCACCATGTCGATATGGGTCACCGTTTGTGTCCTCAATGTTTACTTCCGGTACGTCCCAACGCCCAATTTCTAGATTTCTATAGAGGTTATGTTATGATTTCGTATCAAGGTCACCGTCAACACATAAAATGTCCCCGTGGGTGCGGAAGATCTTCTTGGAATTCATGCCCAAGCTTCTGATCATGCGCCGAACAACGTATTCAATGCCAGAGTACGATGATGATCAGCCACCGCGTGGTTACACTAATGAAATGGAGATGCAGTGAGTTGATTGCCCCCCGGCCCCCCTCCCTCTTCCTTTATTGGATATAGCACGTTTTTTTGGTTTGGTAGCTGCTGTTTGAGGTTAATGTTCGTGTGTAATGGTGTCAAATTGCATGTGATGTAATCATTTACGGCACCCATAAATGCTCTTGTTTCCCAACACGCGCAATTGCCTGCCACTGCCAACCACAGATTGAATATGGACGAACCATTTACCACGGACTTTAAAATCACCACCAGGGAGCCGAGCTTCGTCCTGCAGAACCAGGAGGATGAGAAGATCAAGGCCCACTCATCCAGTAAGCAACTTTTAACGATATTTCGTTTAACAATTGCCTGCGACTACTGACCCGATGATCGGGCGTCTTACTGGTCTGCTTGAAGACCCGATGGTTCATATTATAGGCAACTAAACATACACCAATTCTATTCCAACGTATTTTTGAGCGTTGAGTACGAGCAATTAGCAATTTGTTCACCCGAAGGGCCAACTGGAAATAATCCTCCCACAGTGAGCCCGGGGGGTTTATAGAACCAAAAAGGCGTTGCACGCGCAAGAAAAAGAAGACAAAAAAAAGAAAAAAAAACTACTCGTAGGGGAGTCGAACCCCTTACCTCTTAGGTGGCAGACTAACACTCTTACCACTACGCCACGGGGACCTTAAGAGTTGACGCAAGTATTATTGGTTTTCTCGAATGCAAGTGTCGTGTCGCTCGTGTTGCCTATAATAAGAACCGTCGGGTCTCTCAGCAGGCCATAGTAAGTCGCCCGATCATCGGGTCAGAAGTCACACCCGTAACAATTTGTACATTTGAAATGTCTGCGTCGCTCGGATCGATCAGTGTCTGGCTCATCACCAATGACCCCGAAAATCATGTCTTCGAATGTCCTGGCCGCCCTGCAGGGTGTGCGCTTCATCGCTCAACACATACGCGATGCCGACAAGGACAACGAGGTAATGCATTCCAAACCTAACCTAACCTATGAAAATTGACTTCATACGGCATCATTGGCTTTATTAGGTTGTCGAAGATTGGAAGTTTATCTCAATGGTTCTGGATCGTTTGTTCCTCTGGCTGTTCACACTTGCCTGCATTGGGGGTACTCTTGGCATCATCTTCCAAGCGCCCAGTTTGTACGACACACGGGTGCCGGTTGATCAGCAACTCACCGAGATTCCTCTCACGAAGCTCTTCCAACTGCCGCCATCGCATGTGCCGATGCAATAAAAAACCTAATCGAAATACACATAACCTCAAATCGTAAAATCTAAAACAATACGCGTAAACACACCTAAACACAAGCACACAATAGTAATAAAGCGATAAGATTAAGAGTATAATATAATGTGAACACATGTGCAGCACACAATACCAAACATAAAAACTAACCTTAAAATTGGTTGCAATTTTGTTAATTTTGTTATAGGTTTATAGGTTATAATTTTATAGGCTATTGGGACTCATGATTTGTTGTTATGTTCTTATTTAAATGAATATAAAACTTTAACGACATTTTGTGCACAAAATGTATATTCCCCATTGTTTGCACAAAGTGACTTTCCATTGTTCTTGATTTAATGACAAGCATAACCTTTATTCCTTTATTCCATCTTTATTCGAATTGTCAATATGCCACACCAAATAGCAATAAATTTAAATATTTCAAGCGTTTTGTTGCATTTGTGGTTTAAACGCTTAAACATGGTTATCTAAATAGTTACCCGGGCATTGATCAGGTTTACTTGCTCCCAGCACGTCACAAATGATCGCTTCTAAATTGGATACTGCCCGATTCTCCAAGGTTTGGTTAAACACGCCGTTCAACATTACGAACGGCACGTATTTTACTTTCGGGACGTTGTTGTACGTCCTTTTGCCGTATGCCACCTCCAACGAGGTAGCATTCTGTAGCATGCACCTTTGATGGCGACGCCATGAGAAGTTTGTATGTTTCAAGCACTGCAACCAAATACACACGTTGTGGGAACACGCTGGCGGCTGGCGTTTTAATGAATGTTTCGGAAGAAGAAATCAATGTTTCGCACCTGTTGGATCTCAAAGTCGCTGTAGTTGAATTTCATGAGGCACGCGATGGCCAGCACGGTCTTGCCGTTGCCCTTATCGCGGCCCTGATCGATAACGCACGCGTGGACACGATTGCCGTAGCACTCCTTCTCGCCATGTTGGCATTTAAAGTCCCAATCGCCGTCGGGCTCTTGCGTTGACTTCACAATCACAAAAAAAAAACAGTTTATTGATTGCTGTTAAAACTCACTTTTGATAACTCACTTTGCAATTGCCGAATGGTATCAAATCCAAGTCCAAATAATCAGCATATTTCATCACGGTCGGATATAATTGCTTCTCAATAAATTTAACGCTGAAAGGGCAGTAACTCTCGTAGAAAAGAGTTAATTTCACTTTCGGTGTGTCGTCGGCTGGCAGACTAATCGCATTGATTGTAAGCGTTTTGTCAACGGTTTTACTTTCATTGTGCATTATCTGCAATTGCGCGTTCAAATCGCTTCTAATAACATTGATACCAACATAAAACATACCTTCAGCAATACCACCATGATAAAGATAAATACAGCTCCGGAGCGTCGCATTTTTACGATTATGGATGTCTTGCACAACACACAAGTGGATAATAAGCGTAAACACTGGATAGAAAAATGTAACTAACGATAATCCAATGCAATCGGGTCTATTTAAAAATGCCAGCAAGTGCAAGGGTCAGTCGCACATGGCCGACGCGAATAAGCTCAGAATCAATTCCTGCTGGCAAACAAAGGCCGTCGTCCCGTCGTGTGAATAAAGCAAAAGCCACGCACGATTACCAACAAATAGCCATAAACAAACAGCGATGGTATACCGTTGCAAAACGTAAAATTTAAATTGGTTTAAAGCCGACGAGCACAATGGCCAAGGTACTCAATGTAGGCAGCCCACATTACATGTGCATTGTTGTGCCTACCTACCTGATGGCGAACAGCAACATACTGTAATTTATGAGGCATTTGCGCATAAATGCCATGTGTGGGTGTACTTTTTGTGATAATGCACGTCACCGCAGCACTGATAGCAACGCTGATTGCACGCCGAGTGAATAATGATGCAGCTGATGGAGGAACGAGAGGAAATCATGCGTTTAATCCCATGTACATACCATTACATGTGTCTTATAACTTGTATTCATTCATTCATTGTATTGGTTGAGTTTCTCATCCTCAGGACTCTCTAAATAGTCGAAGAAACTGATCCGCATCGCTATCGTCGTACAGCTGGCGAGTGTGCACCTTTTTATGGAAAAGATGGTGTTTTTCCTGCACGGAAGCTTCGTCCAAGTGCTCGTCCTGTTTGTACTTGCGAGCTGAATTAATGGCGAACATCATGGTGACATAGCACGTCACGATGAACAGCACCCAAAAGATGATGTTCACGCAGACTTCTCTTGCTGAGCAGAGCGGTGACTCTTTGACCGGCACCTCCGAAGTGGTTGCATCGTTTTCCTTTGCTATCGTCTCAGCATCACTGCTGTAGTAGTTTCGTTGCTTTCGCTTTATTTTCATTGATTGATGATAATTATACAAAGTTAAATTAGGTTAAAAACACGTGTAAAATAATCGGCACGTCATGAAATGTCATGTTTGGTCATGTACATTGATGTTTGAAGGTGCAAACGCTTCGAACCTTAGAAGAACCATGAAGAGGTGCGTTTTGGCGGACAATTGCTTGGTTTGGATGACAAGTGCTCGCACACCGTGCCAAGGAAGTCCTCCATGGCGTCAGTCTGCACGTACGGATCGTACGCATTGTTGAAAACGATGGTTGGGACGAAAGTGATGATCGGATCCTGCGCCTGCGTCTTATCGCCGTGCTGCGCCAACAGAGTGTCCTTCAAATCGCCTCGCATACAATTGAATATCTCGGTGGGGGACATTGCGTTTTCATTCGCACACTAATGAGCAAAAACCACGTAAAAACATGACTTGTAAATGCGAAAAAAACGTACCCTTTCAATATTGGCTGGATTAACAAGTGCATAACGTGATGAGCTCATGAGGCAGAGCAAAAAATTGACTCTAGCCTTTTCCGGGACGTCCTGGTGCACAGCGCAGGCTTGAATTTGATTGGCGTAGCATTCACTCATGCCGTGATGACAACGAAACGCCCATTTACCATTTCTTTTAAAGTGCTTGGAAACAAAAGAAACAATTTGCATGAATGCGTTTACGTGTTTACTGAATCGTCTCCAAGATGGCGCGACTTACCGTTGCTTTGCCGTAGGGAATGAATTCGATGGAAATGCGATCGCCAATCACTGGATACGCCGGTTTCAGCTGCGTGGTGAAGAATCGCACGCTGTCCGGACACAATGCTTCATAATACACCGAAACTTTTAGATTCTATACGCAAAACAGCAATTTTTCAATTTTTAAATAAAGTTTGGTTAAATGAAGGTAGGCATACCTCTGTGCAGTTGGCAAGTCCATATAGAGCGAACAATATGATCCAAACCATGTTTGAATCCATGTTGAAATTGTCGAAAAAAAAAATTAGGGCACTTCTACTGCGTGTCACGGCTCGCTCACAAGTCAGTCGGTCTCGCGGTCACGCAGTATCACAGCCGCAATCAACCACTGCCATGAATGCGATGCGTTTTATAAACATAAATAAATTTGTTAAATTGATCCGCCTTCCGAGCAATTGTCGCGCTCTGGTGGTAGACGTATTTCTTAGAAGAATGTTCAATGTTCATATTCATATCATCTATACGGCTAAACAGCAAATATTTATTCAACGAATACAAGGATTTCTGATCGCAGCATACAAATACTAATTATATCTTAATTGAAAACCGCACTCATGTAATGATGCGCTAGAAACTATTAATTGAGTTTTTAATTGCAATCTTGTGCAATGAATTTTCAATGCGAGGGTAATAATGGAAGTAATTAATAATACAAACTAATCAAACGAATTCAAGTGCAGACAGAAATCAATAATTAATTTCGTCGATTGCCACCGGCAATGGGAATGGAATGTTTGATAATTGAAAAACAATAAAGTACTTTAATTATTTAAATCATAATATATATACGTCGTTGTAATTTATTGCGCTGTTAATTATTTTTAGTTAATGTTGCATTCAGTTGCTCTTCATTTCAATTTACGTTGATTATAGCCATGCAGCGCCACCTGTTGGCTAAAACTAGTACCTTCGAACTTTTGGTTCCGTTTAAAGACAATAGATGGCGCTACAATGACAATTTGAATTTAAAATTGTTTAACAAATGTAAACAATTTGTGGGTTGCATACATCATCACATGTTCTAATAATTAATCTATCAATAACACAAGGAAGACAGTAACTACATTTTAATTAGCATGATTTATTATTAGGAACAATAAGGAACATGAAACGATTCAAAGTGTAGGTGACCTGAGGTGACCACAACGCCACAACGATGACCACATCTAACCACATGTTGAATACAACTACAACGTGTCCGATGTCCGCTTGAAAATAATTAATCCAAGTGCATACTCGATGCGTTTTATTGATTCAACGCGCATCGATTATTTCACATGGTGTGTTACAGTTTGAAATGCTGTTTTCCGTCTCCAATTTCCCAAGCGACTCGAGGGTCTAATTTCATCATAGATTAACATTGAATATTCAATAATTATGTGGACGCACCGGTGCGACGCATTCTCTCTTCACAATCGGCTTCTTATCGACCTGCGCCCGACATTTATTTGACATGCTTGGCATTTACACATATTTCTGCCATTGTGCTGGCGAGGTGTGCGATTGAATTGCTTTTCGTGCTTCATTGCCTTGCAATATACATACATCAACAGACGTGTTGCGACCAAATTACTTTTTTTTCATTTAAACTTGGGGAACGTGCGAAACGAACATGTTTGTCGTTTTTTGGAAGTTTTTTGAATTTCTGGTAAGCACCAGTGTATTGTGTGTTATTGTCATAATGTGTGAATTGTAATTTGTGATTTTAGCAATATGTAGTCAGATCTGTGAGCAGCAAAAGAGGCTACAAACATCCACAACGTGCTAAAGGGCGGCAATTGAAACTGAGTGAGTAAGATTTCAATCAGAGATCAAATCATTAATCATTTTATGATTTCACGCTGTAGTGATAAAGAGTAAAGTAAAATAATCTGTGTAATCAGTCGCCGACATTCCGATGACATATCATTTCGATGAAACTTTGCACATTTTGTAACACGCTTTCGACAGAACATTCACCGCTTGTATATAGTCGTTGGTATTATACAGGGTGGACTAAAATTGTTTATGTCAAAAGTTTATATCAAAACGATAATCTTAATACCAAAATGCTGAGAAAGTCGTAGTTCCTCAAATTTTGGATTTTTAGGTTACAAATATGCGTAATAACAAAATTTGTTATCGTTGCAAAGCAGCTGTTGTAAAATCGAGCACTTCTGTAAAATCAGTTTTCTCTTAAATTGCATTTAACCAAAAAACGTAGAATTTAATTAATACTAATTAATTTAAGGCAAAGTTTTAAACAAAGAATAATTCTGGTTAGAAGCTATTTAAAAGAAAACTGACTTCGCAAAAGTGTACGACTTTTACAGCACCTGCAGTGCAACGAAAAAGAATTTTGTTATTAAGCATATTTGAAACCCAAAGATTTGAGGCTTTTTAGTCCACCTTGTAAAGACACAAAAATACATCGCATTTACATGGTTGTGTGAGGTGTGTTTACAGTGTTTACGTCATTATCATGATAGTAGATTACAATAGCATGCTTCTACACTTACCAATAAAATGATTGTATCAATAATTCGCAGTTTGCAGTCCCACTTGAGACTGTAAGCTATGCAATTAAAAAAACACAATTACCAATAGCTAGTAAAAACCGGTTTATCATCTTGCAAATCAATGACCACAAATGTACACAATAATTGCTTTGGCAATATTCTGTAATAACTCGCTAAAATCCTGCACGTGCTGAATATTATGCAATTTTCCTGCATATTTTACTTTTACTTTTTGGTTTATATTCTTAGATAGTTCTAATCTTGTTCCGGCAGGTGGCGGTGGTGTTGCTGTTCCTGTTAATCATTGTTAATCGCATAATAATACTTAATGCTTAATACATAAACTAATTGCCTGTTTAAGTGATTATTTGCACTGAGGCGTAACTGCCAGCTTGGAATAAAGCTGGTGTGCGGTACTCAAGTAAATTGTCATTGAGATTCGAGCGGAAATCATTACAGCGTTTACAAACCGTGTGTAACACTGGTAATTTTCCATCGCCATTTAGGGTACTTCACGTTTTGAGTGGATCAAGGTCGTGATGCACTTGACTGGTAAACACGTAAATGATGGAAGGAGGAAGAACTCGTCAAAGTATATAAACAACTGATGTATAAAATTTTATAATTTTATAATTTTTAAACTAGAAGTTTTAAAGTAGAAAAAACAATGGGTGACATAGTAGTTAATGTAGGCAACTTAATATTCACCATACAAAGTTTACATCTGAATTGATGATGTATTGATGCGATAACAGACATCAACAAATAATGACGGATAAAAGCGATAAAAGAAATGAATCAACATTCGGTGATAACGATTTGTCGATTATAAAACGGCGATGCACATGAGTCGCGAGACTATTCACGTTTCGAGTTTTGTATTCTACCTTCGTATACGTAGGTATATATTGATAACAATATTGTATTATAGTTGCTGAACATCACCACCGTCATCATGACCATCGAAAGTAAGTTTTGTCATTTGTGTTTATTTCACTTCACTTTTTAATGGCTTCTGCACGTGCATGAGTCATAAATTAAGAAGAGTGTCAGAACGTGTGGTGGTAGTTGCAGTCATGTGATGGTTTAGTATACTCAGAGCAACTAAAGTCAATTAATAACATGATGTCGGTCACGTGACTCCGCTGGGAAGTCAAGCAGGTTATTTTCTCCAATGTTGAGTCAAGATGTTGACGATGTGAGTGATGTGAACAAACAATACAATACGCAATTATGTTAAAGTTAAATCACGTGCGTTTTTTTGGGTACGTGTTTGTTGTTTGACATTAAAGTAGTCGCAAAGCCAACAAAATGGCAAAGTGGCAAACAGTCGTCATTGTTCATACAATGTTAATAAAATATTGGTGTGCAGAATGTGGAATGAGGAGCGGAGAGGAATCGTGAACTTGGCAACACATTTTCCACACACCGCACGACCACACTTTTATCATGTTTCTGTGTGCACATCTGTATATCACTACCAAGGTTGTTAAAAAATGAGTGAAAATTAGCATATGAATAGATGTTTTGGAAAGCGACGGCCATTTTGAGCAAGCGCGTAGTAGGCTACCCAAATCACACACGAGCAATGATGGTTATGACACAGTATTTCAAGTCAAAACAAATGAGTGTTGGCCTGTTGGCGAAGAGGAGAAGACACAACATAAATGTATAACAACATAACGGAACTGAACGCGAATAGGCGTACAATTAATGCGGTATATGTTTCACTCTCGCACACTGTGTGCTATTGGGAGAGGAAGAGGAACGGAGCATACTAGAGAGCAAGAAACAGCCAAACAGTAACGTAATTGTTTGTTGTGTGCGAGTGGTAGGTGGAAAGGTTGAAGTGTGTGCGGTTGGTATGACTCCGTGCGTTGCGGCCGGGTCCCCCGCCGATGCCATAAAATGATGAAATGACTAGTGCGCTCAACACCGAAGTGAGCAGCAATCGCCGGTTTGCATTCACGCACTGCGCACGTTGATCACTTCTTGATATCTGAGATACTGAGCTCTTTGCAAATAAACAAACACTAAAGCCATTGACACCGTGCGCGCATTATTGAAGCATCCAACATCAACAGTATCAACACAGATTAATCACCAAATCATCATGCCCACTTCTCAATTGATTGCAGGCCTGACGAAGAACGATTGCGTGTGCGAGACGCGTGTCAAGAGCGAACGACGGCCTTCCTACAGTAATGGTAAGCCACTCTTTTCGTTTTTTCTAATTTTCTTATAATAAAACGTATAGCCAACTTTTATTAAATCGTATCTTTTGTTTTGGCGACATTTAGATGAAGATGCGCATATTATGGTCGAGGAATGGCGCCTGCAAAGCGTCCAATCGCCGATCGCGTTGAAGCACGAAGACAGCAACGAGTACGATCACTTTGAGCCGCTCGAATTTCACGGACACTGGGATGATGAAGGCAAGGCCAAGATCGACAACAATGGATTCACTGGTAATTATACATCTATGGAGCGAGGAGCAACGTTAAACGTTTTGGTTGCTTTTTTTTACAGCCACGCTGAGATTCACCGATCGCAAGTTGCCGATTTTGGTGGGCGGGCCGCTCCACGAAGATCACTACGAGTTCGAGCAGCTGCACTTCCACTGGAGCGAGGACGATCACAGCGGTTGCGAGCACATTTTCGAGGGCATCACGTAAGTCAACAAACATACATTTCATTCGTTCCACATTTGAATCTCCCGCGTCTCGCTTGGGTCGCCTTGTCAAGGTCAAAGTTCATTTAAGTATTCATTGCATCTTCTAACAACAACATTTCTGAGATTCTGCGATATAATTACATTTCTAAATGTAGATGTATATTTGGTTGCATAGGTACTCAATGGAAGCGCATGCAGTGCATTACAATCAAAAGTACGGCTCCTTCAAAGAAGCGGTGAACAAACACGATGGGCTCGCCGTCGTGGCCTTCTTCTTGCAGGCCACCGACGAGTACGAGAATCCCTGCTTTAACAAGCTCAGCGAGGCGGTGAAGCATATCACCAAGATCGACTCCGACACCACGGTGCCAGCGGATTGCCTCACCTGGATCGAGAAGACCGCCGAATGCAAGGGCTACTACACCTATCAGGGATCCTTGACTACAGAGCCGTATTTTGAGAGCGTCACCTGGATCATCTACCCCAAGCCGATTCACATCTCCCGGCAGCAGGTGGACGCCTTCCGGCGGATGAAATCCACCCCCTGCGAGAAGCATCACATCGAGAACAATGTCAGGCCACTGCAGACGCCTGTGCGAAAATTGGATCTGATCTTTGCTAGGTCGCACAAGAAGTCCGAGTAATTGCCAGCCTGGAGGGATGCAATCATCACTATCACTATCACTATCAACGAAGACGCGCGTGGGTTACGTTTTAATAACTTGACGACGCAACGCTGAGTACGACGCTGATAGATACCTCAAATATAGGTTATGTAGGTTATGTTTTATGACACTTATAGAAAGAAGAGTATTTATAAAAGCGCACTATTTTATTAAAGAACTACAACTACACAAACACTGCTGATCCTTGGATCATGTATCTAACGAACTGATATCTGGTGTGGTCGGCGTTGGCGTACTAGACTTCATGCATTCCGAGTTGTGAAAGCTTGACACTCGCTTTGCAACCTCCCTTAGGTCTACGCCCTTGCCACACACGCAAATCTTTCGTTGTGTCTCTGGCGGAAAGACGTTATCGCTCAGATTCACTGAGACGTCGCTGCACAAGCTGGTCTGTACCTTCTTCTCGGTGCCAGCTTCTTCCCCTTCGGCGTCTTCCTCACCTCCTTCCGCCTCTTTGTCCTCATGACTTATTTCTGGCTTCATGCGCAATTTTCGTGGCACATATGCCTTTATCACGTTCCAAATCGACGAAGACTGTTCAATCAACCCCTCCTTTTGCTGCTTTTGGGTAAAGCTCGGGTACCTCGGGTAAACCTCCTCTTTGGCTTCGTCAAGGTCACCAGTCCTGAGCAACTGCGATATGCGCGCATTCAAATTGACGCATTGCACTTGCAGGCCTTCGTCCAGCAACTGCTCCTGTTGCTGACTGTATTTGATGCGTTGCACTTCAGCGAGTTGTGGTCCTTCACCCGACATCAGGTTACACACCGTTTCTAGGTCGTCGACAAAGTCGCAGAGATTTGTGTAGAACACCGTGTAGATATTGTTGCGATAGTGGTCGACCTTGTCACTCGGAATCAGATAATACCAGTCTTGCTCAAACAGCTCCGGTGATTCTTGGACAGTGGCTTCCTCCTCTTCCTGCTCCTCCTCCATGTCCATCATTTCGACTGTGGAATGTTTTGAAATGTTGGATTTCTTCGACTTGCCCGTCTTTTTAGTCTCTTTGCTCTTGGTGGAATCCTTTGTTGTCTCTTTTTTGGTCTCTTTACCTTTTCCCTTCTTAGTCGCTTTGGTTTTAGTAGTATCCGTAGTCTGTGAATGCATGGCGTCAAAACGCGCTTGATAAGCGTACATTGGTATCTCCAGCGCCCAAGGCGGTTGTGCAGTGGCAGGCATTTTAGGATGGTCAAAGAATGCCTTGGCATCCATGTCACACGTCACTAACTGTTCGCATTTCATGTGAGATGTGTTAAACGCATTCGTTAGGACTTCAAAGGGGTCGAGACGATCCAAGGAGAAATAATTGCGACACATTTCGTTGATGTCCTCAGTGATTTTATCCATGTAGGAACAGAACAAGTTGTAGGCGAGTTTAAAGCGCTGACAGTGAATGTCTTTGTTTAGAATTGGTGATTGTAACTTGCTTATGATTGCTTCCAACTCATCAGAAAGGGTTTTAGGGACCTCGTCTCTTTCCAGTTCTTTTACTTTTGCAACAACGTGAGCATCTTTCTTCTTCCCCTTTTCCTTCTTTGGAGACGCATTTTTTTGAGATTTTGGAGAATCTTTGCCTTTCTTCTCCTTCTTGGGTGATCCAACAGCTTTTTTCGCCTCTGCTTTACCCTTTTCCTTCTTAATAGTCTTCTCCCCGGCAAACATTTGATCTAACCTCAATCGCATTTCCGATCGCATCTTTTTATTCAACTCAATCACTTGCAATATGTGATCGAAATTCTCTGACAGTTTCTGCGCCCTTTCAAACGCCTCCCTGTCTTTAGTAACAGTCCTCAGATCCTTTAGACATAAATTCCAAAATTCCGGATGTCCCTCCAAGCGCACAGCATCATAAAAGGCTTCGAGCTCATCAACAATATCCTTATCATAGAGATACGTGGGCCGATCGTGGATCGGATCAAATGTTGAGTTCAAGGCTTCAAAAATAGTACACTTATCAAAGGTGTACACTTTGATGGCCGGTTCCTTAGGTGGAACAGATTTCAACATACGCTTCAAACAGTCACTGATCAAACGACTTTTGACCCTAGCTTGTATCATTTCTTCGTACTGTCGGCATTTTTCCAAGTGATCCTCCTGTGTGGTTGATGCATTGAGGGATATCTGAATGGTGACCTTGTCCTCCCACAGATCCGGCACCACGGACATTTTCAGCAACTGATTGAAGAAACCGAACTTGGCATTCCGAAACCAAAATGGTACATTGACCTTTTCCCCTGGCATGATGATCCGGTAGTTTCGATCGAAGAAGAAGCGAGTTTCGGCACCAGCTGCAGCCGTAGTGAACGTCGGTATTGACTTGGTTTCTTGAAAGAATATGCGAAGACTCCAAGTGCTTCGATTTTGTACAAACAAGTAATGCGTTTCGGTGTCATTACCACATGCAGCTGCAAAGATAACCGACGTCTTGACAATTCCACGAGCATCCGCTGTAATTTTTCGATCGTTGATTATCAAAAACGTTGGTGATAGCTTTTCCACACCTACGCCCAAAGTTTGTTGTTTACTTTCCTCACTGAAGCAGGATGAAGCAAACCCCAATGTCCCCAATCCATCTTCACCACTTAATGATTCTAACCGTGTTTCTGGGCGTTTTGGCGCTACACCAATCACACACACATCATCCATTTCGGGAATATGTGGTTGGATCTTCTTCAAGCAGAACTTATCGAGTCTTTTAGGCATGTATCCCTTCTCCGAGTAGTGACGCATGCTTGGTTGCATACTCGTACTTTTAAATAGCTTGGAAACTTGGACATATTCAAGCTGCGGCACTAGCAGTCGATCCACACGGCTTAAATGCACAAAATAGTCTTGTGGTTCATTACAAAGCTTGCGCAACGTTGGTGGCGTCATCCACCATGTTGGATTGCCGCGATATTTATCAAATGTACAAGGCACCTGAGCGTAGGTGAATAGGGAGCGTTCCTCTTGAAGTTTGCGATATTTCTCCAGACTGTTCATCAGGAGCTGATGCTTTGGCCGA
Source organism: Geostiba sp. GC000077 (assembly GCA_030264215.1). NCBI lineage: Eukaryota > Metazoa > Arthropoda > Insecta > Coleoptera > Staphylinidae > Geostiba > Geostiba sp. GC000077. The sequence goes on along the minus strand of JARJDQ010007214.1, from coordinate 28 downwards.
CCGACTGATTGGCAGAGATAGTTTTGCA
>JARJDQ010007203.1:0-15910 GCA_030264215.1 Geostiba sp. GC000077 | reverse complement strand
TGGTCACCTTGTGGTATTATGCAGATTCCGAGATGCAACTTCCATGAAAATAATACAGGTGGCGCCACCGTTCAAAGCAATTTTGCATTGCTTTTTCAGACAACTCCAAAAACAGCAAAATACAAAGAAAATTAATCTATTTGAACCGAATCTGTGAAAACTCAACATGCTTCTAATCAATTACTTGATATACAGTCAAAATTTGAATCAATTTAGCTGCATTTGAAAAATCAGATTGAAAACGTTAACGCAATTTTTCTCGTAACCACAAAAAGTGGAGTTGTCTGCCACAGAAATAATCTTTCAACTACACCTCAAATTAAAACAAAAGAATAACTAGAATCCATGTTGAAAAAGAACCTTTAAAACTCTGTACCTCGGCCATCAAGAACAATTGAACTATTTTTTTTTTCCAAATATATAATTTTTCAAGGCCATCCATAAAACCATCAGAGGAATTCCGCCGTTAAAGAATCACCTTGTTATTTCCTTGCCTTTGCTTCAAAAATACATTTACTTATCACTTAATACATCCAACTTAAACGCTAACAATATTAATTATCCGGATAGATAGATAATTTAAAAGTAACATTTAACGTATATGTTGATTGTTGAATGCTTCTCGTCACATTCGGTGAGTTACGACACATTACGAGTATTTCAAAAACAGTGAACAAACTTTGCGCAAACGTTATAAATCTCACAATCCTAAATCAAAACACGTGTATTTCATGTATGTTGTTCCAAGAATAATAGTAATAGTAATAATAATAAGAATAAGGCATAAACATAAGCACAATAAATACATCTTCGGATCTTCCGTCAGAGGCTTCACAACGTAGAATATACTATAGACTTGTGAAAAATATTTGAACGAAAAATCTGCGTTATATTTATGTAGCTAACATTGGTATTATTATCTTTCAGTCACATACGTCAATTGGTACAAGTTTGTTTATAATAGAAAATCTCACATATTTAAGCCGATCGGTGTTACAGTGTTCAGTAATTTGGATTGTATGGCGCCTGCTTGACGTAGGCCTCGTTGTGCACCTGTCCCGGGGGTGGGGGGCTCAGAACGGCCTCGTGGTATGGCGGTGGTGCTGATTGCGGCGGATAGGGCATGCTGGGCGCATAGCCGCCACCAGGCGCAGGTGGATAGACACCGGGATAAGCTCCTCCTAAATTTTAAAACAGATTTGTGTAAATAATAGATTAAAATACATTTAGCAAAAAAATTAATTATTCTTTCGTTTTGATAAAAGGTGTAATTGAAAGATTACTTAATTTGTTATCTATTCCAGTTGAAATTGTTAATCTATTGACAAAATCGTAGGAGGAATTGCATTTTAAAATTAAACATTTTTAAATCTGTTTTTAAGCTCAGGGTTGTTACTTTAAAATTCAATTAATTAATATTAATAACAAATTAACTAATCTTTCAATTTTACCTTTTATCAAAACAAAAGAATAATTAGAAACAAAGTTGACAAAGAAACTTTATCCCTCTGTATCTAGGCCATGAAGAACAAATTTCCTACATTTTTTCACTCAAATTCAAAAAATAAGATTTTCTTAAATGGAATGATATAACTTTTGTATTTCTCAATTCTAAACAACTTTGTCACCAAAGTTTTTTGATTTTTTCTGGTAGCTTTCGAAATATTTCAAGTTTTATTTAATTATTTAAAAAATTACGATTGCATGCCTTCCGAAAATAATTCATATCTTTAAAACTACAAGAGCATATTGAATATGGTTTAGTGCCATTTATTCACAGAGAGTGTCGCAAACGGAATATGTATTAACATAGTCAGCTATTTCATATTAAATAACCTAAAAATGCCTCTAAAAATCGACTAAAAATTCAAACCTTCAAATTATGTTAAATCGATTTCTCTAAATGGCATGCCGTAGTTTTTATCTCAAATTCGACTAAAGAATTAAATTTGCTTTCATTTGACATAACAGTTTTGGACATGCATAAAATGTAAATAACAATTTTATCATATTTAAGTATGGTACTTGTTATGTCAAATGAAAGTAAATTTATTTCTCTATTCGAATTTGAGAAAAAAGCTACAGCATGCCATTTAGAAGATATGTTAATACATATTCCATTTGCGACACACGCTGTGAATAAATTGCACGAAACCATATTCATTTTGCTCTTGTAGTTTTAAAGATATGAATTATTTTCGGAAGGCACAGTATTTCACAGTATTTCTATTTGAAATTCTAAAACAAAGGTGCGAATTTAACTTGAGACACCCGGTATAAACCTTCAGAGGAATTCCGCCATTAAAGAATCATCTTGTATAAATATTAAAAATTAAATAAAAATTATCAACGATAACAATAACAAAATTTGTTTAATGTTTAAAATTAAAGAACCATAAACAAGTTAAAAATCATAGATTTTCGATATTGATATCATTATATGCACAAAGAAATGCACTTTCTGGTCTTTACCAACTAAATGTTTACAAATGTATCCTCAAATATTTATATTTATTCCGAGTATTTATTCGTATTTATTTATTTTATATATTTTTCCAGCTATCAACCATGATTTATATTTATTTTTATAAATAATAAAGAAATAAAGTTTACCTGGTCCTGGAGGATAGCCACCTGGGTAAGTCATCCCACCAGCAAATCCTGGAGGTGGTGCATGCATTGGTTGAGGCATAGGGTGTTGTGCATCCATCGGATAAGGAGGAATTACTACTGGTGATGCATTTACTGGCTGATTAGATACTGTGATTGGTGTTCCACCTTCTGCAATTACACATTTGATTACATTTTTATTCTTAACAATCTTAACATCCTTATCACAGAAAATTCTAAATTAAAGTGACTTACGTCCAAATACAACTCCCTGTTGTTTACGCTTGCAGCACCATCCACAGATGGAGAACATTATGAAGAACACCAGCACCAACGCGATGGGCAGGAAGATATCCATGATGAAACTCTAAAAACATTCATAGCGCGATAATAGACTACTGATAAGTATAGTGTGATATTTACAACATTCTGGAAATTAAATATGTATATATTGTGCAATAGTGACTTACAGATTTTATCTTAATACAGCGTGGATCATTTCACCCCGTGCAAAGTCGTATTCGGAAAATGCCAAGTGACGCGCGTATCTTATCTAAAACAATTCGTAATTTACTTAATTGTTTTTTATTGTTATCGTAATTACATTTGCGATTATCACGTACTTTCTGACTATTTCTAAAATAACCTTCACAAGGAAGCGCGTATGTCAAAATCTAGGAAGTTACCGAAACGCCGAAACTCACCGAATGATATTCGTTAATATTCGTCGTTATTCCGCGCATGCGCATTGGAGTTTCACTAGGGTTTTTAGTTACTTTCTCTGGTTTGTTTCAAACTAGGGTTTCAAACCACTTTCCAAACCATTTCAAATGCTTTCAAACGCTTCCAAATAAAATTCGATTTTGGCACTTTTCCAACTTTCACACTTCACACCTAACAAAATTGACAGCATCAAAATTCACAAAACGTTTTGCCCTCAATTACGCAGTGCAATTTCGAATTTCGCACCGCGTGGAAATTGTTAGCTCTTTCCTTTACTTGGCACACATTCCCATTGATCCATCTTCATGTTGCGCAAGTGTGTTCGTAGTTTTCGTACCATTATCCCATCATTTTCGTTCTTCGCACGCGAGCTCCCGGAGCCCGTGAAAGTCATGGAGCCGAAAACACGCTACATACGCAACGATCTCTCCGACTATGAGATTGGCGCACCAGTAGTCATCCCGCATGAGCGCATTAAGAATCAAATATTTCGGTACATCGACGAGATCAAGGCGAACGTCGAACCGATTGAGAAGAATGGTAAAGATGGGCTGTATTTGGGAACCGCAGGCACCGCGTACATGTTCTATCATCTGAGTAAAATCCCCGCGCTAGCCGATCACCGGAAGCAATTTCTGGAAGATGCGCTCACATACATTCAGCCGGCGTTGAAAGTTTGCGCCGGCGAGGTGAATCCTTGCGATGTGCCGGCGTTTATGCTTGGCAACTGCGGCGTGTATGCGATTGCAGCCGCCATTTACTCGGCGCTGGAAAACGAAAGAGAATGCTTGAAGTTTCATTCATTGTACACTGAAGCAGCGCACATTTGCAAGGATATGTTCTTTCTGCAAGCCGGCTCGGATGAATTGTTTGTTGGGCGTGCTGGATACATTTGCGGTGCGCTGTGGATGGCCAATCAGACCGGCATTCCATTCAAGACTGAGGACATTTTCAACATTTGCCAGGTCATCATCTCATCGGGGAAATACTATGCCAGCACCATGCAGAGCTCGACGCCATTGATGTATTCGTATTATAATGTTGAATATATTGGCGCTGGACATGGTATTTGCAGTATTATGCAAATGCTGCTCTCTGTACCTGGATACTTGCTCTCCCATCCGCAAGATGCGCATGATGTGCGAATCACCACGAATTACGTGATGTCTCTGCAGGATAGAGATGGCAATTTTCCGGCTGCAACGGATGATACGCGCAATCAAAGCAACGACCTCGTGCATTGGTGTCATGGCGCTGGTGGCGTGGTGTATCTGTTAGCCAAAGCGTACATCCTATGGAATGACGATAAATATCTGGATTCCTGCCGAAAGGTGGCTGATTTGATATGGCAAAGAGGGCTGTTGAAGAAGGGACCAGGGCTGTGCCATGGCGTCGCTGGGAATGCCTACGTGTTTCTGCTTCTGTACAGACTGACCGGTGAAGATATACATTTGCATCGAGCGCTGCAGTTTTCGCTGTTCTTGGAGGATCCCATGTTCAAGCACAACTCCCGCGTTCCAGACAATCCCTACAGTTTATTCGAGGGGACAGCTGGGACAGTTTGTTTCTTGGGGGACCTGCTGGAGCCTGCACAGGCCGCATTTCCCTTCTGTGATGTTTTTTAATGTTCAATGTTATTTACATACCTCATTTCTGGACAATAAACTTCTTTCAAGAAACGGATGCAAATACTATTTGAATTCGTTGCGATTGGAGTTCGGTAAAACACGGTATTCATCGATTTTATTCGATTTATTCCTTATTTTAAGGTTAAGTTAAAGCGGGTTTCCCGCGCAAATTAAAGTGGCGGTGATCGACTCGCTGACGAAGTGACGAAAGTGGTGAGCTTATTCAGCATTTTAAACAAATGATGAACAAAATAAGTGAGAATGTGAATCCACGTCATGCACAAATCAATCTCAACGACTCCTTCAATTCTTCCTTCACTTCGCCAGGTGATAAACTATTAAACTACTCCATCATAGAAAACATTATGGATGAGGACAACATCAAGTTAAAGCTAAAGATTTCTAAATCCCAGCCCAAAGTGGTTCTGGAAGCACTTAATCTGAACATTATGCCAATAAAACAAGTTGATAGTGACTCTGATGAGCCATTTGATGTTGTTGGTGATTCTGAAGAGAACTTTCACATAAATCCAAGAAGAAGTACTCGAGTATCAATTGCCCATATAATTCCAGGGGTTATCAAAGCAAGAAGGACTTCTAGGTCAATGCCTAGAGTATCATATGCTGACTATACATCTCCCAGGAAATCTCAGCTGAGAGATGATGATCTGGATTATTCAACAAGCTCTTCGCCCAGGAAGAAGCTCAATAATGGCTCTACATATTACCAAGCTGTGACTACTAACGATGAATTAAATTCACCAAGTAAACTTGGCTTTGAGAATGTTTCAATTTCCACTCCTGCAAAGAGATCATCAAAGAGGCTGTTCTCTATTACTGAGAAACAATATAATGGCACAGGCACACCCAAGAAAAATGAAAGGAATGAGAGAAATGGTAACTTGCATGATATAAATGAAGATGTGGCAGTCACAACAAGAACTAGAAGAATGTCTTCTAGAATCTCTAAAATTGGCAGTGATGATCTTGATGAACTTCTGGCACCTATGACTAATATTAAGTTTTTTGACAATGCTGATGATCAAGTTTCAACTCCAAAGAAAAGTAGAACTAAACAAACTGTAACTCAACCCAAAACACCAAGTCAACCTAAAACGCCAAGTCACATGAAGCTCTTGAGAAATGGAGACATCACACCAACAATGCACAATAGGCATAGCAAAGTGCTGAAACCAGGCACACCATTGAACATTGTCAAGGAGAAGTTGCATGTGTCCTATGTGCCAAAGGCATTGCCATGCAGAGAGAAGGAATATGCGGATATTTATAGTTTTGTTGAGGGCAAGCTTTTTGATGGATGTGGAGGGTAAACATATTTTTCATCATTGTTTACAAAATGCTGAAAGTTATTAAAAATTTGTTTTTAGTTGCATGTATATTTCCGGTGTTCCCGGAACAGGTAAAACCGCCACGGTTTCAGAAGTAATTCTTCAATTGCAGACGCGAATGAAGAACAAGAAAATTCCCAACTTTATCTACGTTAACATTAATGGTATGCGTTTGACCGAACCGCGTCAGGCCTATGTGGAGATCCTGAAACAACTCACGGGGAAGACGCATGGTTGGGAGATGGCACAAAGCACGCTCGATGCGCGTTTCACCAAAGCGAAGCAGAAGAAGGAGGAACCAATTGTTTTATTAGTTGACGAGTTGGATATTTTATGCACGAAACGGCAGGATGTTGTTTACAATCTTCTGGATTGGCCTACAAAGGCAAAGTCTCAGTTGATTGTTATCACGATTGCTAATACAATGGATTTGCCCGAGAGGTAACATTTACTACACACAACTACATACAAAAATACTTTATTTTACGACCTCCTGTAAAACTCACTTTCTCTGTCACTCTCAATCTCGCTCTCACTTTCTCTGTCACTCTCAATCTCACTCTCGCCATTACTCTCGCACACTCACTCTCGCTCTCGCTATCACTCTCACTCTCACTCTCGCTCTCACTCTCAGTGTCGGGTAGCAGCACCTACTGAAAAGTCGCGCATAAAATTCCACTTCCCACCCTTGATATGCAATCAACTAATAAACACTAAATTTCATTGTAAACTTTGATTTTTTAAACTTGCAGATTGTTAATGGGCCGGGTAACAAGTCGTTTAGGTCTCACACGCCTCACCTTCCAAGCGTACACGCACAAACAGCTCCAAGAAATCGTCATGAAGCGCCTGATGGGTACGGACGCCTTTAATCCCGATGCTGTGCAACTAGTAGCGCGTAAAGTCGCTTCGGTATCTGGAGACGCGCGTCGCGCTTTGGATATTTGTCGCCGGGCAGCGGAGGTTGCCGAATTAGAAGGTGACGATGTGCTGGTATCGATGCAACATGTTGATGAAGCTTTGAATTCGATGATAACGCAGCCTAAAGTGCGCGCGATCAAGCGCTGCTCGCGCCTGGAGCACCTCATTTTGCAGTCAATTGCGGCGGAAGTTGAGCGCACCGGTGTGGATGAGACTCATTTTTCGGATGTTTATATAATGCTCAGTACTGTGGCCGGTATCGATGGCTTTCGAATGGTTTCGGTTACTATTGCTATGTCTGCTGTGAAATATTTAGCGGCTTGTCGCTTATTGTTGACTGATCCTAAAACGCATGATTTGAATCAGAAGATTATACTAAATGTGAGTGCTGATGATATCTACTTTGCTCTGAGGAAGTGACAAGATTTTTTAAACGTTTATATCTACTTTTAAATGCATTAAATACACTATTTGACTATACTTACGATCCCTCACTGATCGTGACGGTGCTCCTTTACATGCAAAGTTTGAATGTGGCGCCAACTTTTTGATATTTGACACTTGGCAGTTGCTCGCCTTGTACACTTTTTGACATTGACATTTATTTATCATGGCGGCGCGTTTGTGACAGCTGTGGATCTGTTGATAAATAAAAGGCATTTCTCTTCGAATAATGAAGAAAAACACATTTCGAATGCGGCACAGGTGATTAATACTGCGATGGCATCGGTGAAAGTAGCGGTGAGGGTCCGGCCCTTCAATCAGAGGTAAGTTGCTTGCTAATCGCATTTTAATTGCTTCAATGCACACAGATGGAAGAGAATTGCAATGCAGAAACAAGTTCATTGCACCGCATCGCAATGCGAAATTCACGCGTTTGCAATGTTTCAGGGAGCTGGACATGGAGGCGAATTGCATTATCCAGATGAAGGCAAAGAAGACAGGCATTCTGAACAGCAAAGTATAAAAATAAGTTTGAAAACAAAACCAACGATATACATTATGCAATGGTTGTTTTCTAGGCAAATACAAGAGATGAAGCCATTAGATACAAGGAGTTCACTTTTGATCATTCCTATTGGTCCCATGACCCCAGCTCAAAGGCTTTTGCATCACAGGAGATGGTGTACAATGATTTGGGCACTGAGGTGGTGGATTGTGCTTTTGAGGGGTATAATGCTTGTGTTTTTGCTTATGGACAGACTGGCAGTGGTAAAACATTCACAATGATGGGGTCTCAGGTAAATAGCACCATAATAAGATCCTTTAAAATGAAAAACAATGAAATTTGTGATTGCAGGACAATCAAGGACTGATTCCAAGAATATGCAAAGCATTATTTGAACGAATGTCCGAAGACTCTAAGCGCGGTACGACGCATCGCGTGCAAGTCAGTTATCTTGAGATCTATCAGGAACGAGTCGCAGATTTGCTGCGCGGCGACGACTCCGAAGCGCAGACACTGAAGGTGCGCGAACATCCAAAGCGCGGGCAATATGTGCAGGGCCTAACCACCTGTTTGGTGACCAATTACGGCCACATTCACGAGTGCATGGAGCGCGGCAATTCGTACCGCACGACGGCCTCCACCAACATGAACGATGTGAGCAGTCGGAGTCACGCAATTTTTACGATTACGTTTGTGCAGGCTGGCTTTTGCGATGGCGTGCCGAGTGAGACTGTTTCGAAGGTACGAAGAACACTTTCACATCATTTACAATTACAATTAAAATGTGTGAATGAGAAGTAAATGCTAATTTGTTAATATATTAATATTTATGGATGTTCAGATTCATTTGGTGGATTTGGCTGGAAGCGAACGAGCGGATTCAACCGGAGCGACCGGACAAAGACTGAAAGAAGGCGCTCATATCAACAAATCCTTAGTGACGCTAGGCTCAGTGATATCAGCCCTGGCGGAGGTGTCGGCCGATAGTAATGGGCAGAAGAAGCCGGTTTTTATACCTTACAGAGATTCCGTGCTCACATGGCTATTGAAGGATAGCTTAGGAGGAAATTCCAAGACTATTATGATAGCTGCAATTAGTCCAGCAGGTAATGACATAATTTTTATTTTATTTGTTTTTAAGGCGTGGAATTTAACACCAGACGCGACGTTCATGGTATAACATGGATGAAATGAGTCATTATATAAAGTTTTATGGCTTTTACCTTGGTTTTACGTGTTTTTACCGTTGGTTTTGTTGAATGACACCAATGACACCATTTTGTTTTGCAACTAACAAACGCGAGTCATGTTGGTTGCCTATAGTAATTGGTAACATTTACATACGAGAGTAATATTGGTTGCCTATAGTAATTTAATATTAATTTTTATTTATATAAGTTTTGAATATTGTTCATTTAAATTGAGATTTAAAACATTATTGATTCAACATGGAACACAAATTTCTTTAGTTTTTCGAACAAAATCTGAAAACCGCGAGAGTCATGTTGGTTGCCTATACCTATAATATGTTGGTGATGTTGGTTTTCCCCAGTTTTCTCATTGTTTTCGATAATGTTGATTTTTGAATATGTTCCTTTAGATTGTAATTATGGAGAAACTCTAAGCACATTACGCTATGCAAATCGAGCAAAGAACATAATCAACAAACCGACTGTAAACGAAGATCCTAACGTTAAATTGATTCGTGAACTGCGTGATGAAATCAGCAAACTCAAGACGCTCATGTTTAACGAACACCAGATTCGTTCTGATACGATGTTGGCTCAGTTACATGAAAAGGAAGCACGGGAAAAGGTTTGTTTTGCTCATTCCCTTCCCTGAACTAATGTAAAGTGTTAATTGTGGAATGTTAAAATGTAGGAACTTACCGAAGAATGGACGTGCAAATGGCGTGAAGCTCAAGCGATCCTGCGCGAACAGCGCGCTCTCGGCCTGCGTAAAGCAGGTCCTGGCGTTGTCCTCGACTCCGATCGTCCGCACCTAGTTGCAATCGATGATGATCCACTCAGTACAGGCGTAACACTCTATCATTTGAAGGAAGGTGAAACTTCCATAGGCACGGAAGACAGCGATATTAAGCAGGACATAGTCCTTAAAGGACCTGGAATGGAAGCGGAACACTGTACTATTAATTTCGAGAATGGCATCGCTTTACTAACGCCGCATCCAGGCGCGCAGGTCTGGTTGAATAACACCTTGATTGAAGATCCGGCAAGGCTGTTTCAAGGATGTATCATCTTCCTGGGGCGTGCGCACGTGTTTCGGTTCAATGATCCGGCGGAAGCTGCGGAGATGCGACGTGGGGAGCGCAGTCACCTCGCGAGAATGAGCCTCCTAAGTTGGTCCACGCCTGACTTGGCGATATCGATGGAAAACCTGCCGAAAATCGCCGGTGAGGATCACTCCGACTTGGAAGCGCAACGTTTGTGCCTGGTGAAGGAGAAGCAGCGGTTTGAGAAGGAGCAGGAGGCGTTTGAAAGACGCAGGAAGAGCTTGGAGGAAGCGCAAGCTAAACTAGAGGCTGAGAAGCGCGTGATGGAGGAGGAACACGCCGCGCAAGCGCGACAACTGCAGGAAAACTGGAGGAATCTCACGGCGATACAGAAACAACGCGAGCACGAGCTGCAGAAGAAGGAGATTGAGCTTGTCGACCAACGCGAGGACCTCGAAAAGGAACGGAAGCGTATCATGGGCGAGGTACTAATGCAGTCAAATTACGCTCAAAATAGCGTCTCGGAGGAAAGTTATGGGATAGTTTTAATTTCCCTTCAATTCCTTGTGTTCTTTTTGGGGTGTAGAATCTGAATCAGAGGTTTGCAAACGAAATTTCCTGACGCAACATTGAAAAAAATGCAAAGAAAAGCAAATAGAAATCTTCGTTTTTTTCTGTTTTTTGAATAAGATGCGCAATTACATAATGAATCCAATAGTAACAAAACATACTCTGCAACTTTGTAAACAACCCGGAAATAAGCAAAGAAGACAATGCACCTATGATTACACTGTACGCATTGGCGTACATTTCTTATCATAACTTTTTACTGATTCCAATATCGCTCTCGTTCTTTTCTGCATTAGATGCACAATTAAAAAGAGAATCTACTCATATCAATATTGCTGATATTTAAAGTGGCAAACATGTTTGCAATACGCCAAGGAAGCCATCGAACTATGATTATATGGTACGCATCGGCGTACATTTATTATCATAACTTTTTATGGATATCACTATCCGTCTCGTTCTTTTCGGCATTAGATGCACAAATAACAAGAGAATCTATTCATATCAATATTGCTGATATTTAAAGTGGCAAACATGTTAGAAATACGCCAAAAAGACATCGCAACTATGATTATACGGTGCGCATTGGCGCACATTTCTAATCATAACTTTTTATGGATTTCACTATCGGTCTCGTTCTTTTTGGCATTAGATGCGCAATTAAATAATGAATTCTACAGTAACAATAGTGTTACCATGCAACGTTGCTAACTACCCAGCAAAATAAAAAATTGAATAAGTTGGTTTTTGCGAAAACGAACAAAATATCCCAATTTTCAACTATTGCTTTAGCCAGATCAGTTCGCAGCAGAAAAGCACTAAATATTGCATTTTGTAGGACGTTTTATGTACTTCCAATTTGGATAGAGATGTTTCTTACGAAGGGTTCATAATTTTAGAGTTATAAGCAGAGAACAGAAAAAATAAGACATTTTTTGCCCTTCTTTGCATTTTTTCAATGTTTTGTCACGAAATTTTGTTAGCCAACTTCGGATTTGGATTCAGCACCCCCAAAAACGTTGAGAATTGAAGAAATTAATACAACCCCAAAACTTTCCTGCGAAAAACCTAATTTGACTGTATCATACAATCAACATTTCTATATTGTTTCTTTTTCCAAATTTATACTTTTAACCCTTTTAAGTTTTGTTTTCGTTTGTTTTTATGTTTGCGTAGATTGATGAGGATTTCGCAGCCGTTAAACATTCACGTAGCGTATTATTATCCAAGTTGAAAGCCGCACTTAAGTTAGTTTTGCCCGATGCCGCTGCGCTCGTTGCAGACGACGATCAGAAACGAGTTCTTCAGGTATTGCGTTTGTTTATTATTTTGGGCGCTATTTTGCCGCTAGCAACACGGCGATGCTTTTAAACGAAAGTAGATTGTTATCTATTGGCTCATTCATCCAGCACATGCGCAACTTTCTTTTTTCTCCATAGGACTTGGTGAATAAGAGTGAAACTTACTCGTTATCCGACTCGGAATCGGACTATCTGGTTGATTTGCTCAATGGCATCCAAGGAAAGGAGCTGTTGGAGGATCTTGTTAACCAACACGTGAGTCTGAGGCTGAGTTAAACGACCTTTAGTGCTTTAGTGTTGATTTTGACTTGTTATTTATCGATTTGTGTGTGACGCAGCGGAAGGAGTTGGCTGAGTTACAAGCGGAGCTGGAGCGGCGCGTTGTGGCGCTGACGGAACGCCGCACCGCAGTCGAGAAGCTCGATAAGAAGCTCGTGGGGCTGGTGGACGAGCAGATCGAGCTGGGGATACCGGCGAAGGAGGAAAACCTGCAGCACTTGCGCGACACGCTCGCTTCGCGCACTGAGCAGCAGTTGCAAGACATCGAACAACGCAAACAGGCGTAAGTACAAACTACACATACAGAGAGTCCCTAAACTCGAGGAAACAGCCCCGGGTATACAGTGCTTTTCATTTATTCTCGAACATACAGTGGCCCAAGCGTATGTTTCCAAGTAAATTAAACACATCCTTCAGTTCGCGGAGCAGAAAAAGAAAAACTCAAAAAACAGATTTGGTGATGGCTCCCAAACCACTGGGGCGATTTGAATTTTCTCTTCGGATTTTCGTTGCTTAAGCTGATCCGCCTCTTAAACGGTTATTGCGTTGCCTCCAGAGGGCGCCGTTCACCCCGGCCAGTTTATTCCCGTTTTCTCCCGAACGATGCTCCCGAGTTAAATGCAAATGACGGCAAAACCCGTCAAAAAGTATACTCTAACATTGTGGAAATTTTCAACCCTGTAGCTTTTGAAGTTTCCGAGATTTCCCAATTTCCAACATTGTAAACTTTACTTTTTCGCCCAGTGTACGGAAACGCGAAAAGCTATAGGGTTAAAAATTTCCACAATGATTGAGCATACTTTTTGACGGGTTTTGCCGTCATCTGTATTTCCCTCGGGAATGCGGATTAATTTTACCAACAAGAATCCGAAGAGAAAATTCAAATCGTCCCATTGGTTTGGGAGCAATCACCGAAACTGTTTTTTAAGGTTCTTTTTGCGCTCCTCGTAAGGAAGTATTTAGCCATTGGCCTATGTTCGGCGATAAATAAAATACACTGTATTACAAATTTTTCATTATCATGACCACTGCATTTAATAATGCTATTGTTTACGATGTAAATCCGGTCTCGTCGTTTCATTTGTAATCGTCGCTAGATTAAATTTCGGTAAACATGAAAACATGTCGCTCATCGTCACCGTGGTGCTCGATTATGTTACAGATTAACGTTGAATCTAAAACGTATCAATTCCGCGCAAAGTCCCGGCTCGCTGGATACGAACTACACGAGCAGCCTGGATCACGGCACGCTGAGCAGCGACACGTATCACACGGCGACGAGCGCCTGCTCCACGAACATGTTCACCATCGAGGGCATCGAGAAGATGATGAGCGATAGCGGCGTGGAGCTTCGACCATCGTCGCGACCGCAGTACGAGAGTGACTTGTCTAGCAATGAGGATTCGCGCGGTGCGAGCGATTCGCAGTCCAGCAGTAGCGTGGAAAACCGCAGTCCTGTTATAAGAAAGCGCAAGAAGGATAAGGACGTCCTGCGCAGCTTGGCGCAGCGAGTCACGCAACAGAAACAGTTGATTATCAAAGGTTTAGATGCGCAATGTTCCAAGCCCTATCTGGATGCACAAATTGCTGTGAGTACCTACAAATACAGTTTCCTGTAATTTAAAACAAAAAACAATTGGGGTTATGGTGTAAACAACCGCACTGTCAAATGGCAAACAATTTCAATTGTTTTCGTATGTCGTTTGTGTTTAGATACTACAAGACTTGCAGAAACAATACCTGGCTGTAAAGGTGGGCTCACCGTCGATATTATCGCCAGCCGCTGAGCACCCGCTGCAGGATTTGGACTCGCCGAACCCGATTCGACCCCTGCATGCTGGATCAACGTCTGCGCTGTACTCACCACCTTTACCTGTAAGTTTTCTCTACATTAAAATGTACTATGGCTGGAAATTAACCGTTTTCTTGTGTTGTAGTTACAGCATAGCCAGCTATCACCGTACAGTTCCTTATACAGATCAATGCCTTCGATATCAACCGAAATCGACAACGAATCGATCGTCACCATCGGCAGCTACTGTCTGCGCGGCACCGGCACGCAAACGCATTACGAGTACGAGGTGCGGATACAAACCGCCGATGAGCGCTGGTGTGTCATGCGCCGCTTTCGGCGATTCCGCGACCTGCACATTGCGATGAAGGCTCGCTACGGCGAAAAGGTAACACAGCAACTGCAGAACTTATAGTAGTTTGCATATCAAGGGTGGAAAGTAGAATTTTACACGCGAGTTTCAAGTAGGTGCACGAGCTCGTGGGGCGATTGAGAGTGATAGTGAGAGTGATAGTAAGACGCGAGAGTAAGGTGTGAGAGTAAGATGTGCGAGTGAGTGAGAGCGAGAGTGAGATTTGAGATGTGAGAGTTTGATGTGAGAGTGAGAGTGTGAGTGAGAGTATGAGTGAGAGTAAGAGTGAGAAGTGAGCGTAAGAAGTGAGATTTGAGAGCAAGATGTGAGAATGAGATTTGAGATGTGAGAGTGAGGCTGAGATGTGAGAGTAAGGTATGAGAGTTAGATGTGAGAGTAAGGTGTGAGAGTTAAGGCGCTTTTAGCTTTTTCGCGTCTTTTTGGGTAAATGTCAGATTTCAACCAATCACGTGCCAGACTTCTGACATTTACCCAAAACAACGCAAAAAAGTCGCTTTTAAGAGGTATCTGGAAATCGGGCCTTAGATGTGAGAGCAAGGTGTGAGAGTGAGAATTGAGTGAGCGTCATATCATATCATGACTGAGTTGTGTTGATGATATGACTCTCGTGACTTGAGATTTACTAGAAAAACAATTGCCTCGGTAGCTTGAATTTCTGCATGGTTGCAGCTTCAATGCGTAAAATTGATGAAAGCGGTTCGATTCCGGCAAGTGGAGGAAACATTTTCTAGTAAATTTCAAGATTTTTCTTTTATTTGGTGCGATGCCGTAAACAACTTTTCTATTTACCCAATTTACACCAGTCGAATGGACATTTCAAAAAGTAAGATATGAGATTTGAGAGTAAGATGTGAGAGTGAGATGTGAGAGTAAGATGTGAGAGTGAGAATGACATTGTGGGGCAGGACAGAATGGGGCATTCCGTGTATAAAATACAATTTTACAGGTGGTCGTAGAAAATAGTACATTACATACTCAAAGTGGAAAGCACCGAATTACATTACGAGCGAAATACATTGCGAAATATATTGTTCTTTTGTTTTCCACTTGTATACATTACAATTAAGTTGTTTTCACTTATATATGTAATGTATATAATTGGAAAACACCTGGCAACTAATATAAATTCAATTGATCTGAAATGCATTGCTTTCAAAGCCACCATATTGAACGGAAATCATT
>JARJDQ010007174.1:0-20587 GCA_030264215.1 Geostiba sp. GC000077 | reverse complement strand
ATTTGTATTCATCTGCAATTGCAGCCATTGCAACGCCATTGCTTCGCTAATCCCCGAGTAAATGTTATGCCGATCTTCATTTCTATCAGAGCCATAGCTCTTAGATGTATCTAAGAGCATGTGTTCACTGTTCAGAGTGATCAAGCCGAGTTTTGAAGAGATTGGAGTGACGTCATCAATTAGGAACAGATCCAACTTGGTGAGCGGATATTGGAACTGGAAATACTGCTCAAAGTATTCGAAAGCTCTTGGAAATACTTCGATGGCATACGCAAGACGCTCGTGGTTTCCGCGTGGTGCGTATAGTTTGAGAATCACTGGCGATGAAGAAGTTATATTATTACTTTTAAAATCCGATATTACGATGCCTAGGGAAGAGGGGAGAATTTCCGGCGTGGGTTTGAAGTGTTCCCAAATATATCCCGTATGGTTTTTGCTAAAAATGGAAAAGTGTTGAGTTTTTCTGTTTAACCGTCAAGATGTCAAGAACTTACATTGATTCAGTCTCTTTAAATGCCACATTGGAAAATCCTGCGACATCTGTTCTCCTCCCAAGGGACAGTTCAAACTTGGTCTTCTTGTTGTTATTAAAGAACGGAAATACTCTCGCAATACCATTCATGAGTATCAAATATTTGTGGATGGTAGTACTGCTTTGGTGATCTTTGTACGCTAATAAATCAAGCCCTAGAGGGTGAAAGTGTCCAGAATAATGGATATCCAACATGTAATCACCGATTTCTAATGGATTCTCTAAAGATATACAAAGTTCTTTGTGATTATCCCTCCAGATTTCTTGGAAATTCTTGACTGGAATGTTCGTGACCTCGAGAATGTGAAAACTTTCATTCACATTCAAACTTAGCTGCTTTCTTATTGAAAGATTGATCATTTCAATGTATAAATCTTGGGACACAAGTCGCAATTGATTCGTGCGACGTGCATTATTAAAGATGAGCGAGGCATGGCCGTTAAAATTTGAAACGTTTAGAGTTGAGAGCGAATCTTGAGATATATTCTGAGGAACATTCGGTTTCAGTCGAAGACGATAATGTTGAACGGTGATTTGTGATGGTATGAAATCATAAAGTGGAAGCTTTTGCTGCAAAAACATCTCAAATCAATTAATCGGCAAATGGTGTTTATGGGGATAGGGGGGATGTGTACCTGGAGAACTAGTGGTCCGAAAAGAAAGGTAAATCCACCGAGAATAGCAAATGTTAACGCACCGGAGAGAACAAACCAAAATGTTGATCTGCAAATGCAAGATGACTTTCTCTTGCTCTTGCTGTCCGTTTCATCGGTGTTTGTAAATATATTCGGGGTTGACGATTCATCATGAACTAAATATGTTTCGTTCATATTTACTACAAAAAATAGGAATACAGGTCTCTAATTGAATATTTTCTAGTGAGAGTGAAATATAACAATATTATAATAATAAATACAGGGTGTGAGTTGCTCTTTTGTTTTACTTTAATGACTAGGCATAGAAAAGCTACTTTACTGCCGATTTTTTTGCTTTTAATGCCGATTTTGGTTAACCTTAGTGCAACGCACTGTTTAAAAATGAAACAATTCACGAACGATTATTTGTGCACACTTGCCCACTTTTTAATGCATTTGAAAAAAAAATTGTAGGTTGGACATTTCAATCAAGCATAACTTTTATCCAAATATTTTTGATATTATTAGTATTTCTATCCCAAAACTCACCCTGTATAATGACTTTAGTTTTATTGGGTATTAAAATGAATTAAGCATCAAAATGAAGAAGAACCTACTTGTTTTCAATAAAATATCACTAACATGCAAGGCATGCACAAACATCTATACTGGACGATACTCGGAAAGAAACTAAACATTACGGATTTCCAGAACGTGCAGGCACGCAGCAAAGAGACAAGCCATCCAAGAGATAGTTTTGTTGTGAAAGATAACATTTTAAGGACAGTGCCGCGATAGTGTGTGTTTGTTCTGGTGCATTCGATTGCTGTCGTCACAGAGTGTTTTGTAGACTCTCAATTTGCCAATTTATTTCGTCCCCAACACCGGTAGCGGCTCGTTATGGTTTGATTAGGCGACAAAACGCGATTCATTGGCGTCGTGACGCGCGAGATGCGGCCGGCGCGTAATCGCATAATCACCCCTGCAGCAACAGCCCGCCGCATTGATGGCCGCTAATTGTGTAATGGTCGCGCCATAATCGTGCGCAATTGTTGCCGCAGGCCACGACAACACATCAAGTACCTACAAGTGTGGAGCGCTTTCATGCTTTCAGTACTTCGATGCAAACGGTTTCAGTGTGGTGCGCCAATTAAACAAAAAAAGATTTGAATACAATTGTGCAAATCTCACAACGCACCAGATTTTACGCACCGTTTCGAGTGCCTATACTTTCCGGGAACTGTCATAATATGAAATACTAATACTCAGTGGCATATGTAAGTACATATTTTACATTTTATTGCACGTGGCTATATAAATACAAATAAATATTCTTCAAACATGTTGTGTTAAAAATTGTAACAAGTAGATTATTTTTATTTCTTTTCTATTATTTACTATTTGGCACTTGATGAAACTTGTGACCTGCTGTTGTACTTCTTAAATCGCCTCTGAACTGCTCTTATCCATAAATGTCTCGTGTCTCGATCAAAAACCACGTAAAATAGGAATATGACCCATCCCTGTAGCGTTGCCATCAAGCAAAACAGGTAAATACACACCACCTGGTATGGATATGCTAGGATTTCGCCCAGAATGCCAAACACCCAAGGAAGGCCCAGCATAAAGAACAAAAGTATCCCTAAATAAATCTGCAGCTTATTCTGGGCGGTAGCACTTTTACGGTTACTCCTCGGCTTGATCTCGATGTTGGGATTGAAGACATTCCGCATTATCACTATGAACACGACGCAGTTGGAGAAGACAATGATGGCGACCGGTAGGAACAGTCCAAGATACAGGGCCATGTCAACCGGGTAGCAAAACTGTCTGGCAGCTGCATTGTACTCCGGTAATAGGGTCGCTATCAGAATAACTGGTATCAACGGAAAGCCCCAAGCAAAAAGCATCGCCTTCAAGATCAACCTACTCGGTAGCACTTGGAAGATCTTCACAAAACGAAGATACTGCAAGATGGCGGACACAAACATCCAAGAGAACTTTGACAGCACCACGTAATGCAGGCAGATGCCTACCATTGTGCAAAGCTGCTTTGATCTGCTGAGCTTCTCCTCCCCAGCTACGTGCACTACGATGACTTCCAGAATGATGGCCAAACTGAGCTGGACAAGGATCTTACTGCCAGTTTTCTGACGCCAGCTGGAGAAGCATATCGCCGTGAGGAAAATGCCGAGAACACCCGTCATGGACAGAATGGAACCAAGCAGGGTGATCAACGAAAACATCTCCTCGTGGAAATTGTACTCCTCCTGCAACTCCAACCAGTCCTCATTGGTTACGTCTACATCTGGTTCAGGCACTCCAATGCGTTGGTTCATGATCAATAGGGCGAAATGTGTGAGGTGATTGAAGTTGCACTGCGTTAAGGTTGTATTTGTCGAGAAGGATCTTAGAAGTGTCGTGTTGTAATTGGTATCTTCCAGGGAACCTCCTAGGTTTGACCAGTGTCCTGTTTTGTTGGTTGCATACTCTCCATATTCCCAGTAGGCACAAGAACTGTTCGCTTCCGAAAGTACAGCTTCACGGCGAAAGAGAATCGGTAAAGGTTCATCTAAATAATATCCGAAATCAGGAATCTTCACACTGATGATCTTCCCCAGAGGAACACCCAACTCCTCATGTTCAGAATTGAAGAGATGATCATTATAGAAGATTGATATCACCACGGTGATATTGTCCTGACTGCCATTGTCCTCAGCAATCAGTTCCAACAGATCCAATGGAACATAAGTCGCTAACTCCAAGTCTTCCAAATTTTCCAGATCTTCGAATGTTTGATTCATTTTGATGGGCATCACCATCTCCTCGGTGAAACTTCCTGTTCCATTCGGGTTTCTATACAACCCAATGCCATGGACTTCCGAAAGAAAGGGCTTGCTAATATGCAGTATAAACTTGGGCTTGACTATTAGATATTCCTCACCTCCATTGATTTGGGTCAAAATGCTCAATCTCGAAATCGAAGCGTCATCTTCAAAGTACCTCTCGATTGAGTCCAAAATAGCATCAGTTGCATTCAGCTGCAGTTGCGATTCCTTCAACATATTTTTATTTGCCCCCATCAAGTGATCAATGGTCCCCACTACATTGTCTAAAATCTCCGATTTAGCGGCATCCGATTCTAGCGCTGGTTCAACTCCATTCATAATGTTGGCAATCAGAAACACATCCAAAGGGATAATCTGCGTTGTATCTGTGGTTAAATTCTGAATGTCCTGTAAATTTTGAGCAGACAACACTCCATTTATTGAAATATTGTACAACTCTTTAGTTGTAGCTGTAATGGAAACATCGGAGTAACATTCATGGTGAAAGTCGTCCCAATAAGCCCCCTCTAAAAAGTTCCCCAGGCATTTCCTCTTGTATGGTAAGGCCTTGTTATTCAGACAGAGTTGATCCGGACATGACTCTTCCATAACTGGAGTGAGCTTCCACTTCAGTTCAAGGGAAAATTCCGTTGTCTCTGGCAAGCAGTAATCTGCACTGCGAAACCACAACATTTCAATGCTATCAATTTTCTTTATGATGTCAAGTAACATGTAGTACTCTCCGTAGATATTGAAATTTCGGACGGTAGTTAAATGCAGAATGGCATCTACATTTCCTCCAGATTTGCCGAAAATTTTCATGACCCTCACGACAACCTCAACATGGCGAAAGTTGTCGTAAAATTTGATCTCCTCGAGAAAGTTCATAATTTCCTTGCCACCGAGGACAATGCAATTTGCCTCTGGACACATTCCCTTGACCTTCAGCCTAAGGGAATACTCATGACCTCGCTTCTTCTTGTATCCAATCAGCGTGTTGCTTCGGATGAGAGTCTGATTCCTGTCAAAGACCTCGCACCAATATTGACCGGGATGTTCGTATTTTACGGAAATCTGGTAGACTCGCAGCTTCTTTTTGTTCACCACGCGTTTAATCTTCAGCAGAGACTTTAGTTCCGTTTCATCGGCGTTGGTAAAGCAATAGATAGCATCGTGTATAGGGTCATCTAACTTTTGAAGGATATTCTGCGGTGTATAGATGTTCAGCAAGACCTTGCCACGTTTCCTATCGAACTTCAAGAGTAAATCCATTCTGACTCCCGGAACAATATTGCTGAACGGTACGTGGCCCTTAGGAGTGATGCATAGTTGATGAAAGGTTCTATTACAGAACTTTGGAATATCCTTGCCTTCAGATACCACAAAGCAGTTGGACCTTTGTCCTGGAGCAATGAATTCTATACCATACAATGAATCCGTACCAATGTGGGTGAAGACATCGTCGACTCTTCGAATAGGGGACCAATACTCCAGCTTCGGATCCACTCTGGAGTAGTTGTAGTACTTAAGAAAGCCTTCAGGACATAGTTCATCAAACTGCTGGGGCGGCGTAACCAAAGCGCAGTATTGATCAATGGACAATAGAGAATCACCGCAGGTTTTGTCTGAAGATAAATGGTGACATTCAGACGTCCCAAAATGACTCCAACCTGCATTAGTGCATGTCCTCAGCAGATATCTGTTGCTTGCATCGAGGCAGGGTGGATTTGAAGGCATCACAGGATATTTACTCGCCCAACTCACAGAGACATTGTCGATGTTGTCGATTAGTGTTGTGCAAGCCTAGAAAATGGTATAAAGTCACAACGAAGCAAATATTATTGGAGAAGCTATGTTACCGTAATTTGGGCACGTGCAAGGTCAACGGTCAATAGCACCAACGCCACAAACAGAGCCATTTTCTTCTTCGACGTATGTTTGCAACTATTAATACTTGCCACTCAAATGTTTTACTTTTGACTAGCGACTAGGACTATAAGCTATTAAACACGCGCAACGCGATCGCAGGTTCAAACGATTCTGCTGCACACGAAACTAAGCACATATTAGAGCGCAATTTAAATATTTGCCAAGTTGAGCAACCAGTAAGAAAACACGATCGAAAAAGAAATTGGCAAAATCCGCCAAGCGGAAACCAAATTTGCCAAATAAGCCGTACAACAAAGACTATGCAATACGCCAATACGCGTGTTGAATTTTGTGCCATGTGGTATCTATAGAACGGCTAGAACTGAAAATTATGCTTGATGCTCGCTCTCTCGAGAAATTACCAGTGCTTTGTTTGCATAATGTTTGTAAAAGTACAAGTACAAAGCGGCAGAAAGTGTTTATATCGGCGGCCACGTTATCTGCTACAGGCGAGGTACGTGTTTGAATTAATTGTTATGCAAACACAATGCAGCTGTTCGCATTCGCACCTAGTACAAATTGCTGAATGATGAAGTTTTTAATACATTGTACTGTATTGGCAATAAAAATCCATGTGTATATTTGGTTGCCTATGTTAAACTGACAACTATCTTAAAACTAATTACTAATGTTTAAATGTTATTTGTGTTTAGAAAATGATCGCAAAACAACTACTGTTCGTAGTTTCAGCTGCCTTTCTCCTTTTGGATGTGGTAGGTCTTTCAAACCCATGAAAAATTGATCAGTCTTGAATGTAGTTTTGTTCTTTTTAAAGAACGCTCTGCGAAAACGTAGTATTGATCTAATCGCCGCACATGGCTTGATCTCCGATGGGAGACTACCACGCGAAGTCATCCCAAATCGTTACAAGCTCGAGATTCAACCCTTCCCGAATGATGGCAACTTTAAAGGTCAGGTGAAGATCAACATCACATGGGTGGAGCGCACCGATGAGATCACTCTGCATGCGGATCCGTCGCTTGAGATCACCGAGACTTTAGTGACGCAGTTTGCACCTGATGATGAAACGTACAGTCAAAAATGAATAAGCCGTTAACAGTGTAAATTCAACATGTATTTGTCATTAGGGAAAAGCTTTCCTCGACACCACTTCCCCCCACACCAGTCGCCATTAAGGAAGTGACAAAAACGCCAAAGAAACCCCTGCTGGTGATTAAACTGGACAAGGAGTATGGTCAAGGTACCCAGGTGCAGATCACCATGAAGTTCAATGGGAAGCTCTTCAATGACACCTCGGAGGGTCTCTTCAGACACTTCTACATTGATCCAAAAACCAATGATAAGAAGTGGTACATTGCGTCGCACCTGCGACCCAATCTGGCACGAAGGGTTTTCCCCTGTTTTGACGAACCTGCCTACAAGGTGCCCTTTGAGATTACCATTGCAAGGCAGCGGAAAATGGTGGCATTGTCAAATACTCCACTTAAGTCAACCTCAAACATGTAAGAACGCAATATGTAGTGTAGTTTCCTGTTTATAACTATTGGTTGGTTGATATGTTTTTCAATAGGGATAAGAATCCCTCATGGGTCTGGGACCACTTTGACGAGACTCCTCCCATGAGCACATTCACCGTTGGCATCGTCGTCACTGATTTTGCCTCGTACACCTACAACACCTCCACGGACGACGCCTTGAAATGTGTGCTACAGGTCAAAATCTGGGGCAGACCCGACTACATCAGTTCTCTGGAGGATGCTGGCAAAAAGATTGTGAAGTCTATGAAGATCTTGGAGGACTTCTGGGGCACATCCTACCCATTCCCGAAACTGGACTGTTTGGCCCTGCCGAATTACCAAGCTACACGACCTGCGGATAATTGGGGACTCATTCTTTTCAAGTATGCATTCAACAGACTAACGTGACATTAAGATAACGGACTTTCTGGCTATTTCAGAGAAAGTGAATTGGGCAGTAAGACAACCTGGCATATTGCTCAGGAACTGGTTTACCAGTGGCTTGGAGCTATGGCTACTCCTTTCTGGTGGAGTGACGCACATGTAAACCACGCTCTCGCTCGATATCTGACTGCGTACACCACAATTCAACTGCTGGACGGCACCGAGAACTATAACAACTGGCCCATAACAATGCTCTACTCCATCTACTACGAGTTCAGCAAGAGATACCCCCATGGCAAGTCCACAGCGATCAAGCAAGATTCCGCTTCCACCAAAACAGAGCTGGTCTTCCGTATGCTCAACTACACGCTCGGTGAGCAAACCTTCAAGCACGCCATGCAGAAGTTCATGGCCGATAGGCAATTCAAAACCTTCTTTGGCGACGACATCTGGTCTACGTTCACTGAACAAGCGCGCAATGATGGCGTCCTGGACTCATCAATGTCGATCAACGAAATCGCCGCGAGTTGGATCACCAAGGATCGTTTGCCGGTGGTGAACGTCAGTAGGAACTACGAAGAGAACACTGCCACCGTCCACCAGAGGGTATACCTCCGTGAGCGGCCGCATGATGTCCCCGATCAGGAAAAGTTCCTGTGGTGGATCCCAATTGTAATGGTTCGCCAGGATAAGCTTAACTTCACAAACTCTACGCCCACAGTGTGGATGAAGAAAGAGCGGCAAATAACTCTCACGGATCTCCCTAACGCTGATCAGTTTATAGTTGTCAATCCAGAGGAGATTGGACCGTTTCCAGTGCTATATGACAAGAAGAACTGGAACATGCTGGCGCAATATCTAGCGGATAACAAAGTCAGAACTACTATTCCAGTAAACACTAGAGCTAAGCTCTTGCATGACGCTTGGAATCTTGCTTACGCTGGTGATTTATGTTTCGGGACCGCCCTGAACATGACCTTATTCCTGAGGTATGAGCGGGATTATATTGCTTGGGATCCGGTATTTACAATGATTGATCATATTGGGAGGCATATTGACAGTTCGGAGGTTCATAAAAAGTTTCAGGTAAGCATCTCCAAAGATATTGAAAGCTAGAGAGTTTGAAGTAACACCTTTTCAGACCTATGTGAGACTACTCCTCACTCCATTGTACGAGGAACTTGGGAATGAACCACAGGAAGGTGAATCTGACGGCAGGGCACATTTAAGGAGCTCGTCCAAAGTGTTCCTGTGCCAGGCAGGATACAAACCTTGCATTGACGAAGCCCAGACGGCGTTCAGAAAGTGGATGGAGAGTGACAACCCTGACGAAGGCAATCCGTAAGATACGAATAAGATGTCGTCACGGCCGACATATTTCGAATTCAACGTTGTTTTTTTGTGAAGGGTTGCCAATCAGTACATCTGCCCAGTCTTCAAATGGGGCACCAAGGACGAGTGGGAGTTTGGTCTCCAGCGTATCATTAAATTCCCTGCGACCCGCAAAGCCAACGAACGCACCTACCTGTTAAAAACGTTAGCTGGATGTCCGATTGACTCCTGGAAGATCGAGAAACTCCTCAATATTACCGTCTTGGAAGAGAACGGCAACTTTACCGATAATGATGTTTATCTCATCTTTAGCATGTTAACAGGAGGCGCTAGCGGATACACAACGCTGTTTAACTTCTTGGAGAAGAATTGGGATGTCATCAAAGTGAGGTAACTACTTCTACTTAAACCATAGACCTTGACTTTGGCTTGAACGTTTTAATATTTAGCTTCCTGTCATAAAACAGCAATTATTACGTTAGTAAATTACTGCTATTATACAATGTAGTAATGAATCAGCTTCACCGGAAAAAATACATCTTACATTTGAACGCTACTCTATAAAATTCGACACACAATATGATTCCAGATTTGAAAACAAACCACACCTCTGGAATTCGCTGATCACATCGGCGACCACCGTTTTCAAAACCCAAGAAGGTCTGGACATGGTCTCCGAGTTGTACCTGGAGAAACAGGGTGAATTCGGCAGTGCCGACTTCGTCATTGAGCGTGCGCTCAAAAACATCAAAGAGGAGACCAAGTGGAGCAACGAAAACCTTCCAGTCATCGAGAGGTGGCTCGACGATTACCTTAAAGTCAACGATGTCTAACTAGTAAAGTACAAAATTACGCCGATATCAAGAAAACGAAACGATTCGTAAACTACGTAGAATAATGTGTAAAGTGTAAACCACTCTGTTCCAGACCGAAATATATTTTGTATGAAAAGAGAGCGATTAAATTGACATTTTGCAATTGTCCGCAATTTTGGACTAATTTGTGCATTTAACCACGTTTCAAATTGAAACTGCGCGCGTTCTGGGTGCGTATGACGTCATCGCATATTCGGCGACAATTGATGCTAATTGCGTCTGCGTGGGCACGGCTCAATTATCCATTTGTGCGAACCGAGGAATAACATTGAAACGGCAATTAAACACGACCGCCGTGCAATATTATGATATGCGCAATCACATAAACACGGCCAGAAGAAACGGCATCAACATTTAAATCATCTGGTAATCACATTGATATACAAAACATATCATAAACGTTTCTTTTACTGCTTACTCTTGGTGTTGACTGTTTGCACATTCCTTCATGGCGTCATACGTACCATAATCGAACTTTATAAACAGCAACAAGTGCTCATGGTGTGGCTGATATTCTCATAGTCTAATATTTCAATTGTTGAACAAATAAATAAAATATACACTCCAAGTCTAAAAGTGTGTTTATTTAAACTTTAAAGCTATGCAAACGTATAACTATCTTGTAACATGTAACACTCAATAGTTTGAGTTACATTGTGGGCATGTTGACGTCAATACTTTTCATTTTTCATTTTGTGGACGTTCACCCATACATGTGCTATTATACTAGTCAAAAATATGACATCCGCGGTGCGTGTCATAAAACTATACTTGATGATTCCGGTCGGGTCATCAAAAACCAATTGCGTTCCGTTGCGTTGAATATCGAATCAAAAATAATGTCAAATTTGGCAATGCGCAACGTGCGCAGCGCATGCAAATTAGTCGTTGATGTGGTTCATGTCGTCAATGTCATGATTGTGGTGATTATGTTACTCCTAAGGTTGCGTGTTCTCGCCATGGACGCCAGGGTCACGATCACAACCAATTTCTCTTAGCGTACGCGAGCACGGTCTTTCGCAGCTTGTCCCGGTGCGCTTCGCCAATAAGATCCCGCCGGCCCCAGTCACTCGGCTGGAATTCGGCGAGATTGTTGATCTTGCCCTTTTCGGTGAAGATGGGCTTCAGCATAAAGGCGACGTGGTAGAACTCCACCTGCGCGCAGGTGTTGACCTCTTGAAGGAAATCGCTCCAATTGTACGGCTGCAAGTCGACCTTGAAGTCCTTAAGGTGTTCGATGAACGTGTCGTAGTATAGCTTAATCAGGGCGTCGCAGTGGTCATCCAGGACGTCGTTGATCACCGACGTGAAGAGGAAGAACACTAGATCCACCAGCGCCGAGTTGTACTGCATGATCTGCAGGTCGACCATTTTATTACGGAGAATTTTCCCTGTAATGGGATCCTTCTTGATCATTGTGTTGTTCACCCAGTAGTCGGAATGCGCTGCAGTGGCGTAGATTGGATTCGGCGGGGGGATGTTTTTATTTTCGGCGTTCTCCTCGGCGATGCGTACGTTCTCCTGAATCTTGGTCAGATACTTCTCCAGCTCGGGAATGGTCTTGGACACTTCAATCACACTATCCACGAATGCACTGCCCACTTCCTCAGGGAGCGTCTCGATGCCAGAGTTGGGCACTATGGTTGGGCCAACCTTCTCTTTGAAATCGTTGGGTCTCAAAATGCGCATGGCAATGGGGATGGCGTGGAACTGCGCTAGATCCTTGACAATCATCTGCGCCGCGTCCAGATTGAAGCCAATAAAGCGATCCTCGGTATCGTACCCTTTGACCTTGAGGTTCTCAAAGAGCAGCAGCGCATCGTCGTCCACTACATCCGACCCGTTGAGATTGATACGACCGCCGTAGTACTTGGGAAAGATATCGATGATTCTCTCCTCGGACACGCCGTAGTCTCGTTGGAACGCCTGCAGCGCCGGTATCATCACCGCGTAGGAGTCCAGTTCCTTCTTGAACGTGACGCCGATGTCAAAGCACGTCTTGAGCATTTCACTCGCCGGCGGCATCTTGGCAACGAGATGAAGGGTTTCTGTACTTCCAGAGGCAGTGCGTCGGATGACCACGTCCAGACTGAGCATGATGCTGCCATAGTGCTCTCCAGGAGGCGTGAGAAACTTGGACTTCTCCTCCAGCACGTCGATCTCTTCGCCCAGGGCTTCACTGAGCAGCGATGGTAATTCCTTGATTATACACTCGGGCATTGTTAAATAATTTAAAATTAAAAGATTAAAAGCACTCCAAACATAAACGGTTGATTTAAAACGAGTGTGTTAAAATGTGATGCATTCGGGTCGCATCAGTGATTGAAACTGAGGGACCGCGTGCGCTGCCAATTTATTTTGTACTATCACTAATCGACTGTGCGCTGTACGACGGGCCGCTGAGTGAGTGAGGAGTGACTGAGCACAAGTTAGCACAACCGAGCGTCGCGTATCGTGTTCGGGATTATCGGGGCGTTCGCTGCGCTGTGTGTGTGAGGTTTTATTCGGAAGTCGCGTATCTTCACTTCAATTCAACATCCTTGCTCAATGCTCAGTAATAAAAGACCCGGTGCTGCTGTGCTGTATAGTAATGGCACTGCTGGACTGACACTAACAAAAGTACACAACAGACACAATGCACAACGGCACAACCCGAACCAGTAGTGCCAGACGGACTCTACGCTTGGCGTTGCAACTGCCTGCATGCACACTAGCTCACTGGCACACGTTGCAACATGCAACAAACTGGCAGAAGCCACTGGCCGCTTGGGCATGGGCCATGGGCCTTTCCAAGCTGACTTGATGCCGCTGGTGCCAAAGTGCCAATTAACCCATGCTTGTGCCTTTGCAACACGTTTGCTGTGAGCACTACACTCTGAACACTACACGAGCTGGTTTTTCTTTGGTCTTCTTCTTCTGTCTCTTGTGCTCGGCTGGCTGTATCAAAACAGTAAAAATGAAGCCCATAGCTTACCTTAAATACAAATTTAAGGTAATAATCATAACGCGTCATCATCGGAAGCGTTCGTGTAACTTTGTAAAGCGATTTGCGATGCAATGTTGCCGCACGTTGCCGCACGTTGCCGCTGCTCACCATGTTTATCATTTTTATTGTTGCTATGTTGGCCCGTTGCAGTTATGGAAAATTCGAAAAATACTGACTTTTTCACGTGTTAGTATATTCGATCTAATTAACTGCAAGTTATGGTTAAACTAAATGTTCTTGCTTTTACTATGACTTCGTTTTAAAATTTGGCGCGGCTAATTCTCAACATGGCTAGATAGGAGGAGCATATATTCTAGCAGTCACAGGCACGACACATTCACAAAAGTGACGACTTAAAATTAGCAACAATTTGAACTCAAATTTGAAATTGTAGCGTGTACAACAATAAAAATGGAGTAATATGAAGACGACAACCCAGCCGACAATACCAAACTGGCCACTTTACCTGCACACCATTAACCTTTTGTGGCCTTTATCCAAGCAACGACATGAAAATGACAATCAATGTTTAAAAATGCATAGTTTACCATTGTCTGTAATGATAACCATGTGTTTGCTAAATCATGCGATAAGTAATAATATGTAATGTAAAATGATAGTAGGTTATGTGTAATCAGACAGAGTAATCGGTGCAAACGGTGCAATCGATAACAATCTTCTTCGAATAATATGCATGCACCCACTCTACAAAATGACGAATCAAAATCGTACCGTTTTGTGGCATTCTTTTCCTTCAAAGTGCTTCAAAGCGTTTCAAAGTCACGAACAGCCACAATTCGCAAACACAAAGAGCAAAGTGGAATCATTTTGTCAATTTTAAACAAAATTGTCCCAAATACAAATATAATACGCTCAAGTACCATTCCATAATTACGTAATTGCTTTTAATCATTTGATTGTGATGTGCACTTCTTAATAAGTCCCTTGTGCAACCCACATTATGATCAACATGAAATAATACCGCCCAGCCAAACATTACTAAATCAAATCACATCGCTGTTGCGCCCAATGACCCAATTCGTATAGAGAATGGGTACTTGAACTTTAAAAACATTAAGGACATGATGACAACAAAAAAATTCAAATCTAAAACCCAAAAACTCATATAGAGTTTCTAAAGCGTGATACTTTTTATAAGTAGCCTGTGTTGAGTGTAGTAGTCTTCAAAATAGGTTAACATTGAAGCATCGCTACACTATGTGGAAATAGAACTAACTCAATGCGCAGTGTTGTCGCCTGCCCATTCCATTGATAATAATAGTTCAAGCAGTCAAGCACAGTGCACTGGTAACACGTTTTACATTTGACAATGCACAATTACACAATCGCCTCTAAATGCTTTTACACGTGGCGTGTTTCAAGATGATGGAATTATTATTGACCAAGTGTTGATGTGTGACTGTGCTTGACAATGCAATATGTACTTGTTAAATGAAATGTTAACTAATTCATGAGAAACAACATAGAAGTTGACAAAACATGATTTTTATGTGATATTATGCAACACGAACGACAATTACGTACATAATAATCTACGCATTGATGATGGAGGTGATCGAAAGAAAGAAAGTCATCAACTCCCAAATGAGCCAATAATTAATCATAAATGCTTCGTTGAAGCAAAAGAAAGTTGAAAAGTATAAAAAAAATATTAATTTCATAATTTCTATTACCGTTATAGACTTCTACAGACAATTACACACCGTTATAGATGAGAAAATAATACGCTGTGAAGTTTATTCTTGCGTTCATGCGCAAGTTTTAATCCATACCAGATATCAAACAACATACAATATGTTTTGCAACTTAGGTTGTATTAACCTTCATTTTTACCCAAGTGTTTGATTTGTGTGATTAAAGTAGATTGAAGTTGAAATTTTAAGGTTAAGGGGTTGAGCATTTCTTTCCTTTGCTTATCTTAATCTTAATAATTTATCTACTACTCCCGTGACATACATTGAATTTACATTAATATAAAATTTTAATAGTCATCGTACGGAGAACATTATACGACCATAAAAAAAGTAATAATGTAATAAAAATCGGCACGAAATTCGAGTTCAAGGTAAAAGTTTATTGATCGCCATATTCGTATTCAGTGAAGACAACAATTCGAATCAACCGTAAATGCAAACATTCACTATAAATTCACTGCAAAAGTTATTAACTTTTTTTAATGTGTTTACCGGGTGAACTAAAATTGGCAGATTTTAAATTTTTAGGTTACAAATATGCATAAAAACAAAATTCTCTTTCGTTGCACAGCGGCTGTTGTAAAAGCCGAACACTTCTGCGAAGTCTGTTTTCTTTTAAATAGCATCTTACAAGAATTATTCTTTGTTTTTTAAGTTTGACTTAAATTAATTTGGTTATTCTGGTTAAATGCTATTTAAGAGAAAATTGACTTTACAAGTGTTTGATTTTTGCCACATAGCTTCTGTGCAACGTTAAAGAATTTAGATATTATGCATATTTGTAACCTAAAAATTCCAAATTTGAGGAGCTCCTGAGGCCAAACGAAGACTTTCTCAGCATTCTGGAATTAAGATTATCGTTTTCTTTTGACATAAACTATACAAAGTTACCTGGCGTTTTTCCGCCAATTTTAGACCACCCTGTATAGCTTAATAAATACTTTGTACTGCTAAGACATAATGCATTAATTTAACTGTTGCGTCTTGATGCGTATCATGTTCTTGTAAGTCGTGGCCATTTAAAGGCTTTTTCTGCATGTTTCGTCACATACTTTAAAATAAATGCCGCTTTTACAGGAAACGAAATTATATCTTGTACTATCATCACTATCAAGTTATGATTCCAATGAATTCCAACATTCCAAGTATGAATTGCGAAAGGCTTTCTTGATATGCACATAAACACGTTTGTTGGTATACTTTCTCAGAAATTCTCAGGAACATACGAATTTTACCTCCAAGAAGGGAAATATCAAAACATGAAAGCACAATAATATACAGGGTGTACATGAATTGACGGATAATCTACATATGACGCGATTCATTGATTAATTCTAAGTAGAAAATCTTCTGCAAAGTCCGTTTTCTCTTAAATTGCATCCAAACAGAATTATTAGTTTTTTTTTGTACATTTTGACTAATTTGCATTTTCAAATTCGGAATTAATCAATGATTCGCGCCACGTGTAGATTAGCCGCCAATTTATTTACACCCTGTATAACAAAAACAACTTTTGTTAATTTGCGCAACGCCCTGAAGTTAGACAACCAAACCTACATTACAATTTTATACAACTTTAAGTACATTCACATTGTTTATTGTCTGGTGTCTGTTGTTGATTGTGATATGAAATATGTGTTGCATCATTAATGACGCTTTGCGGCTCGGCGGTATGTTTAAAGTGCTCCTTAATATTCTCGAGTTTTTTGGCATTGGAGAAAGCAATCAATTTCGCAAAAGCGAGTCAAAGTTTATCCGCCGCGTAGATTCGCACAGGGACTCACAAACTTAGCAGACTAGGTCATCTTAACGGCGATGTTATACTACGCATTTTTGAGGTGCAAATGTTATCTACATGACCATGACTATCGGCAAACATTTGACTCAAAAAAATCGAACAAAACTAAAAATTACAACATTACAAAAGATCAACACTTGATTCTATCTTTTCTATTTATTTTATCTAGTTGGAAGCGTTTTAGCTGGTTTTAGTTTAGTTCACAAATCATGTTTCGAGTTTCGATAATCAGGTGTAACAATATCTACATGCTGAATTACCTTATCATTTAAAAATAGGTAGGTATAAGGTGAACCGACACAAAAAGTAGAAATATTTGCATACAACATATAGCGCCGGAAAAATGTTGATTAGTTTTGTTATCAGTACGTATATACATAAATTGCAAAAATCTTACATGCTTGCACGCAGGCAGCACTACAAACGTAAAATTAATGGAAATTGCTACGTTTTGAAATGACTCAAGTTTTGTTGTGTTGAAACGAAAGTCATGCTTAATGCTCAAATTCAATTCTAACTTCAAACTAGAAGCTGAGAATTTGTCATTTCCCACAATAATTAAATATGTTTATGCAGAATCACGAACTCTATTGGTCGCACAGTGTAAATATCGATGAAATATCGAGAAAACAAATTAAACATTGGTCACGATTCAATGACAAATATACATAATTTTGCTAAATGTGTGAATATTGTGGCTTGTTACTTAAAAACAAAATCAATATTAATTTACTTTGAAATGCAGAAATCGTTCTCTTTGAACGCGACTATTACTAGTGGAAGATAGATGGCACTACATGTACCAACTAGTACGACACAACGATACAACGATAGTTCGATTACTCAAGGTCACTCAAATGCTCCCACTCCCCACACAAATCTAATCAACATAGAAATGTGCGATTGAACGACTGCTTGCTTCATAATCATAACCCGTCCCGTAAACCTAAACTCCTAAACCAGCAATGCCAAGCTATGGAGAATTAGTGCAGACAACGCAGGAAGGTTATGTGCGTTTATGCCATCAAAGTTCTAAATACAGACTATTTTTGTATGTTATGCTACTGTGCTATTGTGCCTTGTGAGGTTTTGCGACATGTCTCTTGAAGCATCTGCACCGTGGACGATCTTCGAGCGGCAAAGTGTGTCCCACGCCGTGGTAGTACTGAACACGCCGATCAACTTTGATCAGAACATCGCAAGGAGAATCGTGGACATTTGGAATTCCGGTGAGTCAAAATCGCTTGTTTCATTATTCATTTACAGGAACCGCCGAGAAACGAGCCTGTGCAACACGAGGTTGTGGTGGGCAAAACAATTGAAAACATGTGAAGTCGCGACTTGCGACTCCTAAAATCATCACTAGATGTCACTGAATGTCCGCTGAAACGAATTTAACATTTGGCGTCTTTGCAGCTCTACTCAGGATTACAGTGGACGGCGGAACTGACCGATGGTTGGAATGGGTGAACAAAATCATGTCTTCCTTTTCTTCCACGACTGCGGCGGTGAAGTCTCCGCACATGATTACTGGCGACCTGGACTCCATCCAAGCCGACACTTTAGAGTACTTTCGGTCCAAGCCGGAAGAGTGCCAGGTGATTTTGACGATGGACCAATGCCAGACGGACTTTACCAAAGCCTTACTGGAGTTGAAAAAGTACCAAGTGCTCCATGCCTTGGAGATTCCCAATGTCCTCGTCCTCTGTGACATGTCCGGGCGGTTTGATCAAACAATCAGCAGCATCAGTACATTGTACAAAGCGCAAGAGTTTCTCGAGAGCAAGGTCTATCTGCTATCGTCCACTAGCCTCACATGGTTGCTCTCGCCAGGGAGACAACATCACATTTCCATTCCTCGCAATCTCCGTGAAGAGAAAAAATGCTGTGGCTTGCTTCCAATTGGTGGAAAGTGCAAGGTGAAGACAAGTGGTCTTAGATGGAATTTAAGTATGTATAGTATGTGTAGTTGTTAAGTTAAAAATAATCGATGTATTTTTTTGCTTACAGATAACGATATTCTAGAATTCGGGAAATTAGTAAGCAGCTCGAATACGTACGACGAAACCAAGGACACGGTGATCATCGAAACGGACAACCTCCTAACCTGGACGATGGAAATCGATAGCTATTTAAGTCATGTTTCTAACACTAACAGCAATACTCAATGCGCAAATAAACTTTGAAGAAAGCTGAAAGTCGACTTCCCTCAACAAAATCCTTGCAACGTCTGAAAACACTCTGTGGCCGCAGAGTGAGGAATCTAATTTGGATTCGGTTTTCATCGCCGCTAATCGTCTGGGATCGCTGAAGGAATGTCCGAGAGTGTGGGTAGGAGCCGTATAAGGACCTCTACGTTCCACTAACACTGTACATTTCTAAAACTAAACGAATCAACTTTGTGGAAAGCTATCAATTCACACATGTTCACATCTTACTGAATTCATTTTACGATCACATCACGATGCAAATGATGGTAGGAATGTTGTACCAAAGACTATCTCTGGTTGAACTATACCTATGTTCTATGTTAAATAGCGCCGTTACGTTCCCGAATATTTTCGTTTGCGTGGGCGTTGGGCGCGCGATTGTATTTT
The DNA here is from genome assembly GCA_030264215.1 of Geostiba sp. GC000077. Classification (NCBI taxonomy): domain Eukaryota; kingdom Metazoa; phylum Arthropoda; class Insecta; order Coleoptera; family Staphylinidae; genus Geostiba; species Geostiba sp. GC000077. The sequence continues at coordinate 1,498 of JARJDQ010007174.1, read as the reverse complement.
CGGATAAAAGGCAAAACTGCACCGTGGCGAACGGCATGTTGTAACAGTTAAATAATATCTCCAAACGCAATGTCGTAAATTCTGCGCGAAACGAATCAACAGGCCAACAGCGCGATGCAAAAAAGTTTATTTTAGCGCAAGCGTAAAGTCTACGCAATTTCTCCAAAGTTGCACTAGGACTAGGAGTATACGGATTGAAGATTCAACAACAAGTCTAAATTTAGTTTCGAAGTTTCGCTAGCTAATTATGTGTACCGAAGTTAATTCAGATCATCCATGGCAGATGTAAGGAAATCATAGATTTCCATGATTTCATAAAACTATGTCAGAGAGAAGTCGGTGTGGTGAATCTGTGGGTGTGTGTGTGGTGCGTATATTTATAATAGAGAGTGGAAACGTGCACGGCTGCACGGGGCCGTTTCAATATGGCCGAAAGCCGAAGAAGTAATTGAGAAGACGCGGGCAGCTCGCGATATGTGACGTAGGCGTCGGCGCGCGCCGCCGCCACTCTCGACCCGACCGACCGGCCCCCAGCTCCCGGCCGCCGCCATTCCCACTCAGTCACTGTGGACTCCTTGGGTTGTGTGGTGCTCCTGGACCACGCTTTTATCTTCCTTTTTGTTGTAAGTAACACCAAAGAAACACTTTTTTCTTTCAAATTAATTCAAAGCACTAGAAAACAAATTCCAAACTTGACTTGTTGTTTAGGATAAGCCTATATAGTACGCTTAAGTTAATTTTGGCTCCCAATGCAGAATATATCTGAAATTGCTTCGCCTTTTGTTCGTGGTTGCAACACGTTTAGACAAGTTTTGCGTTTTTATTCGATATCTTGAAGATTTCATAGGTCGGGTGGGTCGGGTTGCTTAAGGTTACTTAATTCGTGTTAGGTGTGCGCGTCTGATTTTGGCGGTGTTGCGGCCACTGCGGCGTCTGTTACGAATGTAACCATAGTAGGGGACGGGACGGCGTCCCGATTTAGAAACGAGCGCCGCCGCGATGCCAAATACAGTCGTGGCGTAACGAACTTAAAATCTGGCCGTCAGCCGCGCCGCGCCGCCTCCTCGCACACTGGGTGTGCGGTGTGCGATTACATTCGCCGCCAAGCCGTACGCAGGCAGGAAAAAACAACACACACACACACACGCATGCAACAAACGCTTGAGTCCAAATTAATTTCACGCCAAATTCCAAAGGAATTTTAAATTATAGTTCCGTTACACTTTCATTGATGGGTTTTGATGGGGGAATTTATCGGAATATTTGAATTTGGCCAAAACTATAGAGCGACTCGTACCACACCCGTATATTTATATTTAAATTATTTAGAAATAGCAAGAACTTTATTCGCCGCAACGCTTGAATAACTATAGGATCACAAACCGTCGAAATATTGCAAATGTTTGGCAGCTTTCAACAATGGCACAATTATCACCTCAATATGAAATTGTCGAAATATCCGTACCAACATAAAGCATAAAGCTTTGGCATAGTAGCT
>JARJDQ010007144.1:0-13153 GCA_030264215.1 Geostiba sp. GC000077 | reverse complement strand
CCACAAAAACCTACCCCACAGAAACGCAATTAAAGCGTTTCTGCACACTATTTATAGTAAAATAGTTCAAAAGCAAAGTTAAATCGAAAATAGTTATTAAATTTAACTTACAACAAATAAAAATTTAAAAATAAACCAATATTAACATAATCTGAATAATTACGCTAATTGTCCATGCATATGTTTGCAATTCGATTTGCTCAAAAATAAGTTTAAAAATTGGGATACTTTGAAATTGCCTCCATTGAAACGTAACTTTCAATCTTACGTTTCCGACATTTCATTGCAAATATTCAATGGGACAAAATAAATGCTATATGGGATTTCTATATTGCTATATGGGAAACGCCGGAAACGTCCTATGGAATGGATGAATGTGCTATGAAATGGATAAATGTGCTATCAGTGCTATGGAATGGATAAGTGTACTATGGAATAGATAAATTCCAGTGCGTATCATGCCGCCTGGTTTATCAACTCCCCTGGTCTAACAACCCCCCTGGCTCTATTGAAGAACTTGTATTTTGACATTTATCCATTTCTTATAGCACGTTCATCCATTTCTCGTAGCACGTTTATCCATTTTCTCATACTATAGCACTTTGAATTTTTCATAAAGCAAAACGTATTTTTTTCATATAGCAGTTTATTCCTATCCATATCCTCTCTGTCCATATTCAATTATTGAATATGTGTAATGTGTGTTGCATACATATCTCCGCACGCGTCTGGACATTTATCCATTCCTCTTTCATTATCGTTGTTGAGAGTTTTTTGTTTTTTCACTTTTTGCATGTAGCTTCAATGGTGATCAATGGTGATTCCATTTACACGTGCGTTGTGACTTGTGAAGATTGTAAGATTGTAAGTTGTGAATACAGAACTCAAGTCAACTAAAATAAACGTTTATGAAAGATATCGTTTACACCGATATACGAAATACATACCACACTACCACATTATTACGAATCTTCACTCGGTTGTTGACTCGATCGTCACGATGATTGAAGTGGTTCTTAATAAGCAGAGTCTTCGTCCCACTGGCTGTGAGTACTAGAGTACTACACATTTAACATTAAAGAAATAACATCCTAGGTTTTATTTGCTCATTCTGTTGTTGTATTACAGTACAGTTTCAAAATGGGGAACTCCTCGAAAATGAGGATACTTCATTATCTTCTGGATTATACACAAATGACACAAACAACACAATTCCAGTGTTGGCTTCAGAAACTCTTATTTACACTGGACAAGTAGTTGAACAGCATGCATACAACACATTCATTGGTATTCGCAACAAAAAGACAAATAAGGTTTGCACCAGTCAAGAGCACTTTTTAATAGTGATCAAGTTTAATCTGTTTTTATGGTTGCAGATTAAATTGATTCAAATAAATGAAGCCTTTCTAAAGCCACAACCCCCTAAATTAAGGGAGATAATGGACAGCACTATGATGGAGGTGAATAAGCAAGCACTCACTGATTTGAACAAAGAGTTTGGCTCAAAGCGAACCAAGAGGCAGACTGAGACATTGGAGAGGTTGAAAGTAAATGTTGATAACTACAAGGACCAACTTGAGAAGACAGTAGCAAGTAAAATATAAGTTCATAAATCATAGATTAAAGTCTAAATTAGAAATATTTAATTTGCAGACATCAGTCTGGAAGGAATGGACATTGACAATACTGAACAAACATCAGACATTCTTCCATACATTAACAAAAATGCTGAAGTAATTGCTGATGTCTATACACTTAAAAAGTTGATACCAGAAGGTGTGCTAATTAGCCTTGGCCAACCAGCCAATGAACTGTTAGCAGCTGATGAAGCTATGATTCAAACAAATGAGTCCATCAAGAAGCAAATCTTGGCATTACAAAGCTCAGATGAAGATGATACAGTTGAGACTGTTGTCATGCTCTTGGTCCTAGATGCGTTGCATAGTATTTACACTACGCCCGCAAAGGATTTAAGTCGGCCATATCAAGCCAGTCCATATTCAGGGCTAAATAACTTCATTATGCAGACTTTTGTGCATACAGTTGGCAACAGGAGGTAATTTTATCAAATTTAAAAAACTGGAAATTTCAATGCAGAATATTTTAGAACGCGTCCACTCGCAATGAAAGACAAGGCTTGTTGCTACATCATTATTTTGAGTCTACTGCTCAAGAAAAACAAAGTCAACTTGGAGGAAATGGCTATTGACCTTAAGATGAGCTTGAAAAAGCTGAACGATCTTTGCGCCATGTTATTTTTACACGTTAAAGGCAAACAAGCCTCAGTGCAACTGCCGTTACCAGCGCCAAGGATTTTCGTCAGCAAGGCAAAGAAGGGCAAAGGGAGAAAATAACCTCCAATCCCCAGAATACATAAGTATCACCTAATATTTTGGGTACTTATAAAAGATTAAGACTAATTTTACAATTTTAATTTCTTAGCGTCGATGCGTTGCTTAAGCGACTGTTTCGCGCTACTTTTACTCTTAATCTGCGTCTTGACCTCCTCTTCCAGCTGCGTGAAGAACGCCGTGGAGGATTTCACGCTCTTCGAACCGACCGACTCGTCCATCTTGTCCACGTTTTGACTCTTGGTGACTTCGTCCAGCATCTTCTTGGCCTTCTCCTTGCTGTACTTGTTGCCCAAACCCAACGCGTTCTTTTTCTCTTTGAGCACTGCATGCTCATGTTGTTTATTCTTCTTCTTACGACGTTCGCGCTTTTTGTCGGTGGTAGAGCGTTCGCTTTTCCCGATAATATCACCGCGCACTTTCCCTTTCACTTCCTCCGGCGCTAGTAACGCTGCATCGCTCGTCGCTAGCGGCGCAACTTCCTCCATGCTAATCGCCGGCATGTTACTCACAACTTTAAGCTCCACCTGCGCTTGCTTCGGCGTGAAGTGGAAGTTTGACAGGGCGTCCAACTTGCCGAATAAACCCTGCATCATCTTTTTGATGTCCTTGTGCAGCTGTGGTTCCTCGTCTTCTTTGTCCGCCGCGTCGGGGTCGAGTTTTTCGGTTAGTTCCAAGTATTCCTTCTCGTAGATCTTCGCCAGGGATTCCTTGCTCTTTTCCTGATCCAGCACCAATTTCTTCTTGTATTCTAGAGGTGTTTCGACTGGTTTCTCTTTGCGTTCCACGGAATCGAAGGCTTTGTCTTTGATGCGCTGTCGGATGATGTCTTCGAGAAGCAGCGACGTTTGCTCGGTCATTACTGGCGCTGGGCGTGTGCTGAGGTCGAATTCCACGATCTCCTCGAGGAGGGAGTTTTGTGGTCTGTTCTCAGCGGTGATTTCACCTTTGAGCTGCCATTGCTTTTCACCCACTGCGGCGTTTTCCATCGCTTCCATTTTACGTTTTAATCGCTCTTCTCGCTGTTCTAGGCTTGATTTAATGACTTCTACTGAGTCCTCTTCAACATCTTCTCCATTAGTATCTGTAGCATGGTCCTCCTGAGCATCAGCAGCATCATCACCATCATTCTCCATTTCCTCTAAGAATTTATTCCTGTTTCTACCTCTTGATGGTCCACTTTCATCTTCATCTTCTTGCTCCCTGAAGAAATCCTTATATTTTGGATTATTTATGCCACCCCTTTCTGTATCAGTGTTCTCCAAAGCATTAGAATTAAAGAAATCCATATCCTCATCCTCTTCATCTTCCTCATCTTCATCATCCTCCTCAGAATCATTTCCTGAGTCTGGTTCAGCATCAGCCATCTTTTTCTCTTCAGCCTGCAAAAAGGCTTCCATTTCATTCAATTTGAAGAACTTGTCATCAACAATTGAAGGTTTTTGCTTCTTTTTGGGCCTGTGTTCCATATCACCCTGACCTTCATGATTATCACCATCCTCTACAAGGTCATCTGAATCAAGGCCTGCTTCATCACTGTTTTCCTCTAGATTTAAAGGCTCATTATCATCATCATCATCATCACTGCTACTTTCATCAGACTGTTGCCCAACTTCAGGGCCAGCTTGTTCATGCTCTTCATCATGCAAATCTGTGTTTTGCACTTCATCAAATACTAGTTTACTCTTGCCAACAACAAATTTGCTAACACCAATCAATGAATGTGTGAGGAATGCATCATTTTGCAATTCAATTTGTTGCCATATCTGTTCAGTATCAAAGTTTTCTGTGATCAATTCAGGTAGAGCATTTGTTTTGAATGAGTCCAACTCTTGAGATTTTGTGTGGTCATAACTTTTTTTGAGGAATCTCTCAAATTTTGTGCTAACAAAATCATCTCTGAAATAAAATGGACGCATATTGCAATAAAGTTTTAAAGCTTGTAAGTTTGTAAATCAATAGCTTACCCTAGGAATACTTCCGGCTTCTTCGTTAACTCAAGAAAGTCATCGAATAATTCACTCGACGCACTCATATTTAAACAATTGAACTAATAGTTTTAAACCCTCAAAAATTGCTCATGTTGAACGTGAATGTACAAACATGTGTATTGTTTGAGGTTACGTCTTACGTCTCGGGGTCATGGAGCTGTCAAAAAGCTATTGATATCTAACAAATCCAAAGCATCTTGTCCACATTACGAACATTGAATGAGTTTATAAGTAATATTTATTGAAACGGCGGATTATAAAATGCTTATTATTCAATTTTGTAATCTCTACAACTCCTTAGCACTCGCTTTTTATTATTTACCACGCAAAATAATAATAAGACTGAAATTATTTAATGTCTGAAGTGATAGCTTTAGAATCTTGCTTGAACCTGAAAGTTGTAATTTGACATCAAGCACATATGCAGTTGCTTTGGTGAATTTTGTAGTTTTGTACTTTTAACGTTTTAAATAAAGCTGCAATTTCATCACACTGCTATAAAATCAATTAAAATTTTATCAATTAACGAGAGGTCAGTCGGTGATAACTTGCGCACATTGCGTTACGTTACAGCGCGCAACGATTGATCATGACCGGCGCAGCGTTTCGATTGGCTAGTGCTAGTCCACTTCTTACTAGACTTCCCAGCCATCCAAGGTTCTACAATCACCTCAACTTTCATTCTTCAGTGAGCACCCAAGGCGCAACAGTTGTCACACCAAAACGCAAAATGGTATTTACTATTTAATTACCTTGCAGTGCCTACAATTAACGATATTTACAAATTCCAGGCTGCTAAACTATCGCCGGAAGAACGCCCGACGACTGTTGACCCACTCCTGAAGCAAGGATGGTCCATGGTGAACAATAGAGATGCTATTTACAAGGAGTACATGTTCAAAGACTTCAATCAGGTATTTAATGAGCTCTACATGCATAATTAATAAGTTTTGTGCAAGGTGCAACATAAAGCAAACAATTTATGATTTTTTGTTTTTAAGGCTTTTGGTTTCATGACTAGAACTGCTCTTCTTGCTGATAAGATGGATCATCATCCAGAGTGGTTTAATGTCTATAATAAGGTGCAGGTGACTTTGTCATCACATGATGTGAATGGCCTCAGTGGTCGCGACGTTAAACTGGCGAATTTCATGGAAAGGGCCGCAAAAGGAATGGACTAATCAGGTAGTCAGTTGGCAATCAATTTAATTTCATTAAACATGTACTTTATGTACACTTAAAATGTAAATGTTGTTTATTTTATAAAAGTTTATGTTATGTACAAATTAAAAAATCTGAGCATCAACAGTCCTTGGCCTTGTGGCTAGTCCATGCAAGCAAAGACTTTTTCACTGGGAAAGTCTAGAAAATTCACCTTTCTGTACACGGAATTGAGGAGATTTTTAAGTTCTTTTGCATGTTCATAATCTCTTGTTTCACACACAACTTTCACCTGCAAAGAAACGGAAATTAGGTCAGATATTGTTACAATTAAGAAAAGCGTAGTGACCACTTACCTCCACACTGAAAACATCGCAAGTTACCCATGCGCGTTCGTGCAGCACGTCTTTAATCGAAACGCCAATCGAACTGATCAACTTGCACAGTTCAGCGATGCCACCCGGCCTATCGCTGACGGTTACGTTGACTTTGAGAAGACGACCCTCAGCGGCGAGACCACGCTCCAAACACCTGCCCAATACTGTCGTATCGATGTTTCCGCCGCATAAATTTAAAACAACCCTGTTAACAGCAAAAACACGTTTCTAAAGCTTTAAGATCCAGTTTTGAGTGACTGGGGAGTCTTTTAAGATTGAATGATTGAAGTTTTCTTTTACCGTTTGCCTTTAAGTTCGTTAAGCTTTCCTTCCAAGATGGCGGCGAGTCCAGCTGCACCTGCCCCCTCCACCACGCACTTCTCCATTTCCACGAGCCGCAGGATCGCCAAAGCAATGTATTCCTCGCTCACGGTGACGATTTTATCGATGAGTGGTTTTGCTGTTTCGAATGCATTGTAGCCGACAATCGGCACGGCGAGGCCATCAGCCAATGTGGATTCGATTGGCACGTGCGAGGGTTTTCCGACTTTTAATGCCTTGGAAAAACTTGCACATCGCTCTGATTCCACACCCTAGGAGTTGTGAATAGATCCCAACTTAATGTGCGTTAAATTGTTTAGGTTGAAGTTGAGAAATAAAAATGAGAAAAATTAAAGAATAGTTACAATTATTTGAATGTTTGGATGCAGAGTCTTCAATGCTAGGGCAACACCGGCGATCAGTCCACCACCTCCGATGGGGATTATTACTGCGTCAATGTCGTCCACTTGATCGGCAATTTCCAGTCCTATCGTTCCCTGCCCGGCCATTATATGAGGATGATCGTAACTACAGAAAAAAAACATAAATAAATGCAAAAAAAAAAACCTTTTATATGCGAGTTATTATACGATGTATTCATTCATTCTATGCAACCAATTGTACATCGCATTTATTCTAGGATGTTAAAGTTGCCTACAACAAATAGTGATTTTTTAATTTTTTAGAAACCTAGGCAACTTATTATACCTTGCTAAGATGGTAACGATCCCATAGATCGCTGGATGACACAATGTGTCAATGTGGACTATAAATACAATGAATAAAATTGTGTGAAGCCCTACCTACCCATTAATATACGTATAGTCATGTTCCTTGGCGAGCTTCATCGCAATCTTTTTCGACTCGGCCATATCCTTGCCCTGCACGACGACGGTGGCGCCGTACTGCCGGCACTTTTGAATCTTCATTATGGGCGCCACGATGGGCATCACCACCGTGACGGGGACGCCCAATTTGTAGCCGTGATAACTGATTGCCTGCGCGTGATTACCCAACGATGCGGAGATCACACCCTTGCAGCGATGCTCAGCAGCGAGCATCAAAAGTGTATATCTCGCTCCTCGCTCCTTAAAGCTTAATCAAGAATAAACGTAAACATCTTAGGAATAAACGTTACAGAAGTAACAGTTAAAAAGCTAAAATTAGTAAGCTTGGAATTGAAATAACTGCCAGTAAAATTAATTTGTATTTCATAGAAAATGAAATATTTGGCAGTAGTCGTAAAAAACGAAAGCAGGACTTTGATTCGTAATTTCGTGAATATTTTGGTTCATTCCTATCAAGACGCAAAAAAATGCTGATAAGAAATATCAAAACAAACAACGTCTAACTTTCAACATTAACGAGCTATTTATATACATGGCACAGTATCCTTTTTAACATTTTGAGAAAATACTAACCTGCCAGTGTATTGCAGAAATTCTTTCTTCAAAAAGATTTCCATTCCTGTGATTTCCGACAGGTGCGATTTCTAAAACATTTCCTATGTTATTCTACACTCAATAAACATAATAAATCGTCTTACAATGCAGGGTGTGAGGACAACTCCAGATTTGATTTTAAATGCTGCCGATGTAATGTCCTCGAAAAGGATGACGTGCGGTTCCTCCGGCTTGCAGTAAGGATCATCGTATGCGGTATCTTGCATTTCTTCAATTTCCTGACACATAAATAGATCACAATTCACAAATTCCATGGCTGATTTATTGAACATTTGAAAATAGTTTGTGAACGATATTAGGATGATATAGAGAACGGGTTATGGATTTTTATGGCGAATTAAATTTTAATGTAAAAGCGCGCGTCAACTTGCCAACGACTCAATTTTTAATATAAATAATAATATTGATAGGCAAATCTCGAGACGGCGTTTTGTTTGTTAAAAGGTCATAAGATTACAGAGACTGTGACTTTTTTAAATTTACCTCATGCTCGTCAGAAGAGTATGTTGTGCGCTCCATGCTGATTGAGTGTTTTGACTGCTTTGAACTTGATAAAAGTTTTAATCCAGTCAATACTAGATCAACTTTTGTTGCGCCGTTGAACGGAATGTTTTGTGCTCGCAGCGAATAGTAAATGCGCACTGTCTGCGTTGTTCTCCTGCTTCGCGGACATTACACACGTTTGTTTATGCAGGGCATGCAGGCAGAGTGCGATCCGCGGATTGAACCGATCGAAGCAATCGAAGTATTTCAGATATTTTAATACAACCGTCGTCGGACATTGCATAGAACTAGAATGAGTGTAATCTTTGACCCTTTCCTCATATATGCTCATTGCTAACTACTAAGTAACAGTTGAATATTCTGGCTTAACAAACATACCTATTATGTATGGTCAAACCATGCTTAATGATGATAATGCGTGATAAGAAGAACCAACTTTAGATACAAATTGTTAGCGTGTGGTTAATTTGATGAGATTCGGATAATTAGCAATGTGTGCTACTCCGTGTCAAGGGTAATATCTTCAATGACTGTAGTTCTGTAGTCAAATATACATTCGTTAATTAAGATTGATGTTGATTGAAAATGTTGATGGTTTGAAGTCACGAAGTTTTGTTGGTTCCTATTGAGGTATATTTGGTTGCATAGCTTATTATGAAATATTCAGACAAATATTTAGATTTTAGAATCTGGTTTAGAATCTGGTTATTTCTTTAATTAAATTCGCAAGGCTACCAGGAAGTTATCATTTAGAACGTGTTGTCGCGCATTTATATTGTTTATTTAAAAATTGTGATTGATTTACCTCGTGTTCATCTGAAGAATACATGTTGAGCTCCATTTTGACTGAATTTGATAAACTCTTTAGCAAAAAAGATTTTCAGCACTTTTAAGCTGCTCTTAACGTGTTCAACTGTCGATGAGTATAAGTTTAAACTGTTATTTTATACATATTCTGAAATAGTGCTAAAATGTATATCGTACAATAAATCGCATGAAATTATATAATTTATACGTCATTTGTTTTTTTCATATTGTACAAAAATGCAATAAAACTTTTACGAGTGTAGGTCAAGCTTAAAACATGGATCAATGAATTTAAGATGTTCTTTTGTGCGTCACATTTTTCTAAACTTTGTGTAAAGTGTAAATTAAACTCATGGTGTAAATTAAGTTGCCTATATTAAAATATGAATGTCGGCAAGAAATCGTCCTGCTGGTTGCTGATGCATAGCACCTCGACAGAAATACGAAGAACACTTAGAAAGTTGTTTGGCACAGGTGACCGGGTGGAGGATTCTGAATGGAGGTGGTCAGGCCGGAGCTCTAGCCATTTATTTGCATAGAAAGTCCAGCCGAAGAGAAAATGGCCGCCGCTTTGAATCCAAATGGACTGGCAGACTTAAAAATCATTCTCGGCTAGAATCCCTAGAATCACAGCGGCGGGGGCAGGCGGTGGAAGTGCAACTTCTTGTTGCGATGCCTCCTTCGGTGGTCGCGCTCCGAAGCACTCAGCGGCAGTTCCCAGGCAGTTCGCGTGCGGCTCGCACCTGCAATAAATCCCACCTGCGGTCTTCCGCGCTCACCTCCACGGACTCGACGGTTAATATTTGCCAAACCATCAGCTACTCTGCCAGGCGCCATCCGAAGAGCTAGGGCCTAGATTAGCATAATTACGATTAAAATTCGCAACGCGGCGGCCTTTTAGCCAGATGCGTTGCATCGCCAGGCGCGCAAAACGTGCAGCGCTTTTGAAAGTTGTGTGGATCGGGCTGATCGCTCTGCTGCCGTTTTCCACGCGCGAACTCACCAAACGAATCCAATTGCGCTGCCCATTAGGTCAATAAAGGCGAAGAACAAAAAAAGACTCATCAAAATCACAAGGAGAAATAACTATTAATGTTTACGCAGTGTTGAGCAGTGCAATGTGTCTGGATTGAATTCTTTCGCAACATTTTGGACATTAATAACATACAAATGTAAGTACAAACATTACCACACTTAAATTTTATTGCCTTACAAACCACATATGTTATTATCAAAATACTATATGTACAAGTTGAGAGTTTTAAGTTATAAAATGCAAAGCTATAAATGGAAGATTAAACTAAATCATAAAGTATGTGATTCAACGCTCAGCATTTTACATTTTGCATTTATCTTTGGGGAGAAATTTCACTTTCGTTTCGCTCATGTCTTCGTTTTCATTTTCGGTGAGGCGAATTATTCACGCGCCACGCGCCAGTTTGGCATGTGCCGATGTGCCTGTGAAATGTAAAATTCCCAAACTGCAAATGCAAACCAAGCGTTACAAATGTTTGTCGCCCGCCGATCGGATTCAAATCTGATTCAAATATTCATGTTGTAATGACTCTTCGTTTTCGGCTCTTCGGGCACTTCCGTCTAGCATAAAACTCTCTGTAATAATAGAAATTATGTAAATTGCATTGAACCGGACCCACGCAATCTGTTCTCGGTTTTTGCTTTTTGGCGCTTACCACAAACCTCAATCAACCTCAAAGTTCTTTCTATGTCTCCAAAAAGAATGCAATAATAATATAAAACCCACGCTCGATAAAATACAATTTCACTTTATGTCCTCTAGTCTTCTACATAATATACCGGGTGGACTAAAATTGGCTGAAAAACGCCAGGCAACTTTGCAGTTTCGTTTAACCTCACGAGGTCCTCAAATTTGGAATTTTTAGGTTAGAAATATGCATAATAATAATATTTTTGTTGCACAGCAGCTGTTGTAAAAGTCGAACACTTTTGTAAAGTTTTCTTTTAAATGGCATCTAACCAGAAGTATTCATTGGTTTTTAACTTTGACTTAAATTAATTTGAATTAAATCAATTCAAACGTGCTATAAAGTATGGTTAAATGCTATTTAAGAGAAAACTGACTTTATGTGTTCGATTTTGACATGAGCTGCTGTGCAACGATAAAGAATTTTGTTATTATGCATATTTGTAACCTAAAAATTCAAAATTTGTGGACCTCGTCCACAAAGACATTTAGTCCACCCTGTATAGTATTGCTAAAAAATACTTTGTTGTCATTTTTAGACGACTTGTTTTCATTTATTTCATTCTTCATAAGGATCATATATATAAATCATAACTCGGTAAGTATTTTCCTTCGTTCAGCGAGTAAATGCTTCCCTGGGTGCAAGTGCAGGTTGCTGTCAGTCTGGGAATCTGTGTGCCGAGGTTGCAACTATTGCGAGTTGACTGTAGCATTCATCACAATTATGCGCCTTGTCACGGACTACAATTAATTGGTTGTCTTTCGTACGTTTCTATCTAATTACGCGTGAGTCTGCGACTATGTGTTCCTTCTATTGCGAGGTACTTACTTTGAGGTTGAGTTCTCGAGCTCTGAGTTCTGAGTTCTGAGTTGAGTAGCGGAGAACAAGTTTAGTTTCTAATTTAAATTACTACCTGTGCGTTGGACATTTGACATTTTTGTTGTAACTAGGCAACTAGGAAGGCAGAAGGCACACAATGGAGTGTGTGGTATGGAGTATTGAGTCAAAAGACATCTCTTCATTTCTTGTCCGCACGCCACACGCCAGAAATGTAAAAATTCAATCACTGACGCATACAGGGTGATTCTTAATTATGGAATTCCTCTGGAGAAAAGAAAAATAGAAACATTGTTCTGCTAAAAGTAGATATTAAAGAAGAAGGAATTTTACATTTGGCAACATCGCTTCTATACATTTCCCTTTGTTGTAGATAATTGAAGTAATAATCAGCACGGGAATTAGATTAGGCAACGTTGTCTCGTCTTGTTTTGAACGTTTAGCAAATTTGAGTAGTTATCAAATTAAATTATCTTTTATTTATACCATTAATGTAAAAAAAGTTTACCTACTTTTCTTTAACTCAGGAATTCCGCCATTACAGAATCACCCTGTATATTCCCATCTTGCAAATGTTATCTTTTGGAAGCCTTCGAAAAGTTTTCTCACACACATTCAATTGACGATGCAATGGAAGATAGTTGTTAATTTTTCCCAACGCTGCTTGTTTCTCGATTGCCAATTTGTTGGCATTTGATTTTAAGTTGGCCGCCATCTGGTGGCGCTGGCTGGTACTGAAGTAATAGCGAAGTAGTGAAATAGACTTACTTATTATTACCAATTGCCATATGGCTTTTGTCGGACATCGCTCAGCAGAAAAACGAGATTAGAAATTTCTCCTTGGTGAAAAATGCGATTTTATGCAAATTAAACATACACTAACTGCGAATGCAAATTTATGAAAACTAATATATACTAACGTCTAAAGGCGCCATGTTGAATTTTCCTTTTGCTTGAATGCTTGTCGCAAAACAATGTTAAATCAAATAGATATAGAATCAGGCGAATGTCGGGAGCAAAACAAGAGTGTGTCAATTATATTTCAGTTGAGTGTTGACGAAATTGCAAGTTTTTCTTTTCGGTAAGAAATAAGTTACTATTTATTATTCCCAGTTCAATTTGACTGTAATGTTGTTATACCAAGACTCATTTCAATTCGACTCATAACCATTAAAACAAACATCAGATACAAGAAACGAATCAAATAATTGCGATTGAGAAATTGAGAAATAGTAAATTTTATTATTCGAATGTCGACAATGTGGAAAGGTACACTTACTTTCGAATCAAATTTTGTTTGCAGTACATGGTACTGGTACTACTCCGTTAGATTGAGCGTTCACGTTACAAATGCTCTTGCAGGCAAACAGCGCAACAGCGAAATTTTTAGGTTACAAATATGCATAATAACAAAATTCTGCACAGCAGCTGTTTGAACGCTTCTGTAAAGTCAGTTTTCTCATAAATAGCATTTGAAACCTAAAAATGCAATATTTGAGGACCTCGTGAGGCCAAACGAAGACTTCCTTAGCATTTTGCTCTTAAGATTATCGTTTTCTTTTGTCATAAAGTACAAAGTTATACCCGGTGGACAAGACCACCCGAACCAGGCATTTT
>JARJDQ010007118.1:0-10907 GCA_030264215.1 Geostiba sp. GC000077 | reverse complement strand
TTCCAATGCTGCAACAAGTTACATTTGGGGTAGGTACTGTGAACTTGATACTAAATAAATCACTCACTTGATATGCCCAGGGGTACACAGGACTGGTACACGGCTGGTGTGTGGCTGGCACATGGCAATGAGCAATGAAGGAAACCTTTAGTTGAGAAGGTTGCACCGGTTGCACTGCGAACAAAATTTTGTATGTTTTTATGCACGAACAACATTTTGCACTAAACAATCCCAAAAGTGTTTAAGCCTTAACACGACCACTGTGAAACACTTACTGATGATAGCTTGAATTGGCTTGAACAACGGCAATAATGGAATTATTTCACGTCGTCCCGCAGTGAAACTTGAACTTGAAATACCTCTGAGCTCTCTGACTAGGGTCCTCGGACTGGGAACTAAAAGACAGGATGCGCAGTCGTTCAATGCAGTTCATCGCTGCGCGTTGAACTTACGTTCGCATTTTAAAATCACTTTTCTCACGAATGTCATACAAATTTTTCTCTACGACCACATTTAATATTAATTTTATGGATTTGGCGCTGAGCCGCTGCGATGAACCACTTGGCTGCCTCGCGAGGCACGGTGCAGCGCCGCGACTCGCGAGTGGAGTAGGTGAGTAGGAGCACAGTAGGAGGCGTTGCTGAATATGGGATTGCAAGTGCAAATAAATGTAGGCAACTCCTTCTACAATTTCATTACGAAACTAGATTAAGATACTCCATCATTAAACTGGAACTTTACGCAATATGTGCGATATTATAATGACCAGTTTTACAGGTCGTCGTAGAAAAATAATATTAAACCACAGTCGAAAACGCTAAAAGCTGTAATTACTTGCTGAATAGAAGTCACCAAATCTGGTGAAGAAATCACCGAGTTGGCAACACTTATGAATGATAATGACATTTTTAAAATACACTACTTTCTAGGCTTGCGAAAATTTTGACCCCGCTTTGCACTCTCGTTTGGGACGGCTCGAAAAGTTTAACTTTTTCGAGTTTAACCGGTGCAAAAAGTGGGAAGCCAAAAAATGCACCTAATATATACCTATTTCAAATGCTCCCGGTAGTACTCCCGATAACTTTATAAATGTTCAAATTACCGCACACATAAAATGTGCGTTCACCATCTCTCGCAGTTACATCTATGGCTCGAATTGGACCGAAATCTGTCGGTAGTTGACACTGTTTCGCAAAATCCATCACGTCGAACTGCTTCCAATCCTTGACATTGTAAAAGTACAGTGCACCATTCGCACAACCCAATACCAACGTGCTGCAATGCAAATAGACAACGTACACGAGCGTTTTAAATGCGGCCCAAATGTTAAATTTCTTCATGTCATCAGTATCGAGGAGATAATGCAACTCTAATATTTCTTCTTCATTATCCATAACTGTAATAAGTCCTCTTAGTCAATCAACCAACATTTTGCGCTCTGACATTAAACTTACAATAATATACATTTATAATAATTTCATTCTGCAATATCCACGAATATTGCCGACACATAAAATGAGGCATAATTGAAAATTGTAACTCCTTATCGATACCACGTTGCTGTTCGTGTGATGTATCCTTATAATAAATCATTTTAAAAGTATTATCTATCAAAATGCAACATATATCCTCCGATAATGCAGTCTTGAGCACTTTACAAGGTGATTGTCCCAACTGCATTGACAAAACAGTGCTAAACTTGTTTGATTGAGCTGTTGCATTATCAAACGCATCAGACGCACGAAAGATTACTAACTCTTCTTGCTTTGTGATCAAAGCAAAGTAATCCTTGAACACACTGAACGATTTCGTGTGATATTGCGTTTGTAAGCTGACGGGCGCTAATACATTATGAAACTCATTCAAAAATATAACATCCTCATAAGATATTAGAATCTGTTTGGGTTGTAAAGTATGAACAGCATCTGCAACAAAATTGAATCAAAGAAAAATCACCACACTGAAAAGAAAGTTGCAGGTAAACCTGGAATCGCTGCAATGAAATGAATTTGTAGGACTTCGTCCTCGTCATCATCCAAATTTTGAAACACTTTTCGCAACGATCCATTGTGGTCGTATACTTTGACCAAGCCATTACTCAATCCAACTGCTACATAATCACCTGAAAATTAATAATTAATCGATTAAACTCTAAAAAGATGTAAAAGTGAAGAATTTTTAAACCTAAAGTAGCTAAACAGGTAACATCATCTAGTTCAGTCTTAAATTCTGCACTCGTAAACTCGACGTGCTTGATGTCCTGATGCCAACTACACCAGTTGTCATATAATTTGGCCCAATATCCTTCCGTTTGGCCAGACTCGCCCCATTTCAGTTCTAAATCTAATAAATCTGATGTTGGAATTTCTTTACGGCAACGCTTCTTAAAAGAAGAAAGTAAAGATTAATTTAAGGGTTAAGGGTTAAGAAGTTAAGTTCTTACTTCCGCATCATTATAAATTATCTGTCTCCAATCAGGATGGACTTGTGCAGCAGCTTTGAGTGTTTGGTAATCGACGTAAAATAATATTTTTTGTATTAATTCCGGGGGAAGCATCGCAAATGCACAAAACCGAAGCGATTCGAGATTCGACACCCTACAAGCCATGCGCAACTACGCCTAATCGATAAAAACTAAAAACATACAGAGTGGAGCAGGATTATTTATCATTATCAACTCTTTGCATGTATTTAATTTTCTCATATTTCTCAGTACGAAAAATATCATAAATAAAATGTGAAAATTACATTTACACATATATCATCAATATTGTAATGTTATCCGTTTTCGTTTTCTTTTGCTTGCTTGCTTGTTTATACATCTTGAAAATGGCGCACTATTAGTGGTATTGAGTCACACACTAAACTATTAAATACTCGAACGGCGTTAGTTCAGTGCACATATTTTACAAACAAATAATACAATAATCTCAATCGTTTTTCACATCTCAAAAAGTTCTAAATCACATTTTTGCCAGTTTCACTTCTCACCTGTCCTGCATCTGCATGTTTAGTACTTTTATTACAGATATTATATAATTTGCAAATTTGTAAGCATTTTTATTCATGCTCATGCATCAATTCAATTATCAGAACAGTACAATAAATGAAAACCGCTTCAAAATTATTTAATTTTTTCAATGCCAAAACTATTGAAACAATTGCGTGCTGTTGCGGTTGCATTCGATACTCGTGTAGTTATTGTAATTGAATTGATGTTTGGATAGCAATTTCATTTGATTTTTCAATTTGCATACATGTTTTAAACTCTTAATTCTCGATTAAACATCATACCGTGTTTGCAATCAAAGTCTAGCATAAATTAACACAACCTGTAATGGCCATTTGTGCTGCATATTGCATAAAATTATACATCCTAAGGTAATCAGTGTGAAAATACAATTTACCCTGCATTAATTACACTTTACACTAGAATTTCATTTTTGGTATACCGAAATGGATCAACCGATCATGTAAAAAAGAAATAACAAAACAAATTATTGGCGAGCACTACATACACACGTTTGCGACTTGGCAATATTAGAAACAAGCACGTATCATATTTCGTATCAAAAATGAATTGTTAAATATGTACAGTACAACTACAACCCGATTCACTCATTATGCATCCTCGTGTGCGGCCGTTTTAGAAAAAGTTCTAACTAAACATATTCATCATTATTGGGTTCTGCTTTTTGGTCAATTATTACAAAATCTAATCATCGCTACGTAACGGTCATAGTGCATAATCAGCTAATGTGCACATTTACCGGTGAATGTGCACACTCGCGTTTAAAAGTGGTTCCAGCTGGAAATAAACATATTTACAGATTATTCACTATAACCACAACAGCTACACACACACATTGTGGCAAGTATTTTTCAATCTTTCATTTAGTCAAACGCTCTCGTGTGCCATGCCTCGGCCTATACTCGTGATGGAAAAAGTTGAGAATACGCATCAAAAACGATCGCACCGAAACATAATCGAGTATTATTAAACTTGTTGTAAGGTTTAAGCTAACACATAGATAATCACACAAACTATTTTTTAAAAGAAAGAAGGAATCAACATATGAATGACTAGTTACAATTGATATTGATACAAAATACCGCTGCCCGGGATTTAAAATACGACTTAACCTAGAAAATTAGTTGCTATCGTTGCTACCTTGAGTGATGAACGTGCGGCCATCTTGTGTGCGCTGAAAGTACAAAAATCACAACAAAGGATCCATAATACTAGTTTTCGCACCAAAAACGCACACAAGCACACCGCACATCGCATCGCAATCAAACCAGCTGCAGAAAATATGTACATACACAGCTAGGCATCCGTGCAAAATGATGTTCAGATGTTCAAATAAAATACATCTCCAAAATATAGACCAACGATGGCACAGCCGTTTGTTAATTTATCAGATAGTTGTAGTAGTCGTACACGGCCATGAACATTTGCACATGGACGTACGTGGAAGTGAAGAAGAATACGTGCAAGATAAGAAAGCGAAGGCAGTCTTGCGCGACGACGCTCGGCTGAATCGGATTCCGGCAGTACTCCGCCGCCGGAATGCTGTCCGTCCGATAGAACGTCTCCAGCATGCGCTCCTTCTCCTCGAAGCGATCAAACAGCCACTTGGACAGCCCCTCCGTGTCGTGCGGAATGTCCTGGCACGAATATAGACGATAGAAGAGCACCGTTTTGCACGCCGGCCGCACGCCGAAAATAATGTCCTTCAATCCAAGTGGCACACCCTTCGGATACGCTACGGTTATATCTAAGACGAAGGCTAGTTTCGCTTTCACCGCCAGCGGTCGCTGCTCTTCAATGACAGCGTTATTGTTGGCAATCTGTCCGGGACCCACCGTGCTCATGATCGCATGCAGGGCGCCAACGCGCGGCAGCGACACGTTGTTCAGCACAGGCAGATTGTGCTTTTGCGCGTACTTCTGCGAGACGGCACGACGCTTGCGCAGGAAGCCACCTTCCGGGAAGAGCACCATCCAATTTCGATGTCGCGGTATGTACGACTCCAGTATATGCGTTACCAATTCTTTGATTGATTGATCTCTACTATCCTTTCCCTGCAATCACAAAGAAAACAATTGCATTTTGACGCGAGTATAGCATTCATCAATCGAAAGTGACGTCATTGTAGGTTGGAGTCGTACGATTTTGACATTTTTGGGTCATTTTAATGGGGCAGAGGAAAGTGTGATGACTCTAACCTCAATTTTTTTTGTTTCAATGTTAAATAATTGCTACATAATTGGAAGCATACCGATTTGATAAAGAAATCCTGATGCAGTACGCTAACAATGCCAAAATTGGTGTATTTAAAAAGACTGTCCATTATCCACATTAAATTTGATGTGACTCCCTTCTTGGGATTGAAGCAAGCCATCAACAGCGGCACGTCGGCTGTGCTCTGATGATTGGCTATCACAAGCGTTCGCTCCTCGAGGCAATCCTGTATATTGTCGCCCATTTCCACCACTAAAACAGCAAATTAACATGATAAACATTTCTCAATATCTCAGTGACCTAAACAGCGCCGCTTCAAAATTGGCCCCAAGTTCCCGAACTAAACACGAAAATGGACGCCCGAATCAGAGTTGCCAACAATGACATTGGTGTCATCACTAGAATCTTGGTCAAATTCTACTAGAAAGCCACTAGATTTTCCGCATGTGTACTCTGGAGCACTCAAAAACGAAATTCTCTACAAATGTCACTAAATCCCTTTTTTTTTGTCATAGAAGGCCAACAAAAAGTTACTAGACCTAGTGAAAATTTCACCGTGTTGGCAACACTGGCCCGAATGTAACTGTATTATGGGTTGACGACGTTCAGGGGTTGAGATCGGCTCGGCTCAGGCACGCGCGTAGTAAACAACTGAAGTACACACAAACTCAACGCCTCAATGCCGTCAACCCATAATACACCAAATTACATTCGGGCGTACATTTTCCTGGTTAGTTCGAGGCATTCGAGGCAATAAGGAATATGGCCATATGATTCCTATGGCTAGGATTACCATCATATCCAGCACTCCAACTCCACATCGATACCATCGCGAGCAGCCAGTGAAAGAAGTAGCCCTCGATGCGCCAGAACGTATCCGGATTGATTTTCTTCAGCGGCGAGAGCAGAATCATCCACACCACATATGTGGGTACACAGTAGGCATTATTCAACAGGATAAATAACAGACGCAATATTGCTCTGGGTACAATGTACCAATGCCTGAAACGTGAAACAAATCGTTATCATTTAGTGTGTACAAGTGTACATAATTCCATATTATATTGAGTTATTGACATTTGGGTCATTCGGCTGACCTTTCCTCGCTCATACGGATCCGCAATATGACTCATAAGCATATTATTTGTGCTATTATAATTCAACTTTGCTTTGGGCATCGATGGTTATTAAATATTGAATAAATGACCACTAATATGTTGAAAACTCAACCTTCCACGCGTAAAAACTTGCGTAGACCCTGACCAAATTACGCATGTATTTTTCTAGCTCATACCTTTCTACAACTTTTATACTGAGTGATTTTTATTAGTATCCCAGTAAACACACAAATAGATGGTATATACCAGACATATACCATCTAGATTACAAAAATATATATCTGGTACATCATCATGTACATAACCAAAGTAACATATATGTTATATACCCACTATATTTTTGAATTGTTTTATGAGGAATAATGAACATTTCAATTAATGCTTTGTTGTATTTGCAATCATATGGTAGATTTAGATTTGGTGCCGAGGTTGTCGTCCTTAGATAATTTTCATTTTTTCATTCATTCCATCGTCTAAGCTCTAAGCTCAGTGCCACTCAGCGCCATCTCAGTGCCAGTGCGCAAACTTTCCCGGAGTTCCATGGTGGAGTTCCTAAGTATTATTCTCTCTCTCGCTCTCACTCTGCGCGAAAACTTCTGTCGTCTATTGAAACCTCTAGCTCTAGCACATCAAACTTACTGCGACTGATTCCGGCGGATAGATGATAAAGTGTCGCAGCGTAAAGCCGAATGTGTCGCCATTGCGTCGCAGGTACAAACTTCGTGGACCTCTGCTGCCGGCCGGCACGTCGACTATTCCAGGCACTCGCACCTGCAAAAAGAAAACACTCTCATTGAAAAACACATGTAGCTGCACGTTGCTTCGTCAAAGGAATGTGTTTAATTTTTGTCAACTGTATATGTTACAGCTAAACCGTGAAATTCGTTAATATATCAAATAACTAGCTATTTCATAAAGTAACTATATTGCGCAGTTACAGTATAGCATCCTATTTCATAGATTAACTAGTTATTCTATAAATTAACTTTTGCCCACTCTTTAAAGTATATAAATTCATAACTTGAACCCTGTAGGAGGAATATTTCCAGCTGGTCACGGAGAACCCCTGGTCTATCAACTCCCTACTTCCAGTTTGGAGGATTCGTTATCGTTTGGGTTAATCAACCCCCTGGATATGTCTTTACTATACTATTTTACACTTTATCTCGAGTAGCTTAGTTAGTTTAGAGAATAACCAGGTATTATACAGAATAACTAGTTAATGCATAGAGTAGATATACTTTAACTACGGAAGCCAGTTATTTCGTGAAATAACTAGTTATTTCATAGAATAACAGACTTCCATGATTTAACGGTAACATATATACTTTGTATCGAGGCGAAATCGATAAATTGCGCGCCGCGCCGTGCGCAGAGCCCGCAGACAACCTTAAAATGTCATAACACAAATTTAAATTATAATAATGCGCTGGGCAAGTTCTGTCGCCATACAGTCTGCCGGTGTCTCGAGAACAAGTCGCTGTGCAATGCGGCGCAAACGCATTGCAATACAATGCAATGGTGGAAAACATGGCAGCACAACGCCGCATAAATCATTCATGAAATCATAGTGCTGCATGTGTTGCGTGGGCGAGTTGAGGGGAAAAAATGAGGACATGACATGAGGACACTTTTTACATGCAAGTGGAATTTGCACTCGTTTATGGATGCTTTGAAGCATTTAGAATTTAATTAAACTTCGGCTTTGTGTGTGACTGTGTTGTGAATTCAACAATTGCAAGATTCGCTTTGCGGCCACTGCGGCATGGTGACGAAATGCGCCGTTTACAGTCACTCGCCCGGAATAATGACGCAACTATTCCATTAACGCCTTGATGCATTCTTCACCATCGCCATTCCCATTGTTAAAACCGCCGCATTTAAACTTTAAACTTGCAAAACGCAAATTAAAATTAACTGCAGGACTGCAGCACTGACTGCCACAAGATCAAGTCGATTATGTCGATTATCGATTGTATCTTTCGCAAAGTTCGCCTCGCAATTTTGTGCTCCAGCGCCAACCTGAATGTTGAATGGTAATTGTAATTGCAGGATTCAATGTCGCATAAAGCACGATGCTCGCTCGATGCTCTGGATTCGAAATATGTTTTTCACATGATTTACCTCACTGCTGCGGGCATGGCATAATTTAACTATCCTCGGGTTCTTGGCAACTCGACACTGTTATTACCTTATTACATTATGTGTTATCACACATTGCAACGCAGAATTTAGATCACTTTCAATTCGCTTCGCGTCGAATATTCAATATTCTATTGCAAATGCATTATGCAGGCAATGTAAATGAATCCATGTGGGGATTTTTTCTCCCAATGCGATGATATTTCATCTTGCTCGCTGGTCGCTGCTCGATCGATGGTAAATCGATATATCACTCGACGGCCAACGCCGATGTAATGCATAACGCACCAAGTTGATAGTTGATATTAAATGCGTTTGCTCCATTGCACGAGCAAACGCTGAAGAGATGAAAGATTTATTTCGCAATGCACTGCGTTTGGTGCAAGAAATACGAGTTGCCTACGAGATTTATTTACTGTGTTTGTGGCTTTGTGCTAACCGTGCTAAACTAAAACTGCGATATTCTGAATTTCTGACGCAAGTGTAAAATTTGATTTTAATATAGGCAACCAAGATTACACCAATGATGCAACAGTGGATGCAACCACTGAACACGAAAAATTTCAAAATTGTACAGTAAAATTAAGTTTTTCGCAGGAAATATTTTGGGGTAGTTTTAAATTCTTCAATGTTTTATGTTTTATGGGGTGCTGAATCCGAATCTGAGGTTATCTAACTAAATTTCGTGACCTCACTTTGCAAAATTCCAAGAAAGGCAAATAATTTCTACTTTTTTCTCTTTTTTACTTGTAACTCAAAAATTATGAACTCTTCGTACGAACATCTCTATTCAAAATGGAAGTACATAAAATTTCCTACAAATTGCACTATTTAATTTTTTTCTGCGACGAACTGTTTTGGCTCAAGCGGTAGTTGAGTCTTCGCAAAAATCAACTTTTGCAATTTTTAATTTTCTGGGTAGTTTGCAACGTTGCATGATAACACTTTTCTTACTGTAGGATTCATTATTTAATTGCGGATCTAATGCCAAAAAGAACAAGGCCGATAGTGAAATCCATAAAAAGTTATGATAAGAAATGTGCGCCAATGTGCACCGCATAATCATAGTTGCAAAGTCTTTTTGGCGTATTGCTAACATGTTTGTCACCTTAAATATCAGCAATAATGATATGAAAGTTCTGTTTTTAATTGTGTATCTAATGCCGAAAAGAACGAGATCGATATTGAAATCAATAAAAAGTTATGATAAGAAATGTGCGCCAACACTCACTATATAATCATAGTTGCGTTGTCTTCTTTGCTTATTTCCGGGTAGTTTGCAACGTTGCATAGTAACAATTTCGATACTGTTAGATTCATTATTTAATTGCACATCTAATTCCAAAAAGAAGAATACCGATAGTGAAATGCATAAAAAGTTATGATACGAAATGTGCGCAAATGTTGTATTTTTGGATTTTGGGATTTCGCGTAGTTTTATAACAGTAATTTTCAATTATCGGTTGAGCCAGAACAGTTCGTCGGAGAAAAAAACTAAATAGTGCAATTTATATGAAATTTTATGTTCTTTCATTTTGAACGAAGATGTTTTTTACGAAGGGTTCATAATTTTAGAGTTATTAGCAAACAACCAAAAAATTTTTTTTTGCCTTTCTTTGCATTTTTCTTAACTTTCCTTCCAGACGCTATTTTAACGAGTGTATTACCATTGGTATTACTAAGCGTTAAAGCGAACTTACCGGAAATCTTTGCTCGTTCTGCGTTTCCTGTGTTCTCGGGTATGTTTCCTGCAAAGCAAAGAAGAAAAAATCGATATTAAAACATACACAAAACACAACCAAAACAAGCAAAACAATAATGATCTAATCTAGGATGGGAGCTGATTTATTGCTTATTATGCAACATTTTATTGCGTTAATTAATAGTCCTGATATCGAATTTTGCATGCGATAACGTTCGAAGTATACGCGCACTTAAGACTTAAAACCTAACATTACTTTGCATTTAGGTACACTAGTGATAAACAAACAGCGGACAAATATTGTAAACGGTGTTTTCCAAATTTTCCTCAAGCTCTCAGGCACAATTAGCATTCATATCGACTTGAAGTATTAATCGACTAGAAGTAGCATGTTGCATGCAGTAACTTTCCAACTTGAACATAAACAATGCCGGCTGCCGACATTTGCATACCAATCGTCTGGTTCAAGTGCCATTATAAAATAAAAGCTTTTTCGCCTAATGCAGGTTTTTAAACGTCGCAACTTAATGCACTTTGACTTTAGTGACTTTCGTCTCGCCTGGGAATTGTTTATTCTTACATTGTACAGGGTCTTCATAAATGTCTGATTACCACGTGATCAAATTTTGAATTTCGCGCCCAGCAGCAGTTGGCTATAATTTAAAAATATATCCCCAGATAAGTAACTAGCAAGGGAGTC
>JARJDQ010007116.1:0-12658 GCA_030264215.1 Geostiba sp. GC000077 | reverse complement strand
TGATTTTAAGGCACTTCCGGGGTCCTGATGGGGTTGGGACGGGGTGCATTTTAAAGAGCGTCTTCTTGCCTATCGGAATCCGCAAAGATACTTAAAGAAAGGGTACGCATTCGGGAAACCCGTGCTGTGTATGTGGCCAACATAGGGAGCCACATCTACAGAAAAAGTAGATCCGGCAACCGCGCGGAAGCAGGGTGCAGTCGGCCCTGCGCAAAACCCAACGCTGTGACCACGGACGCTGTGACCCAACGATACCACGCTCTACAACTTGGAGACGAACCCGACCGATGAGATGGTTTCGTTCTGGTTGTACTGTGCATGTTCTTACGGTTGGCGGAGATTATTCGACTGGGTTTAGCCAGTCGGATAAAATCCGTCCGAAATTTGGAAGAAGTGAAATAAAATGGCGGATTTCCGTGTTCGGATGTGGTACGGATTTAATTCCACTCGTTGAGAATAGGCCCCCAGATGCCATCTTTGAACACCTCGATGATGGACCAGCCGAGCTTAATAGGAGCCAACCCGAGCTCACTTTTCAGATCGCATCGGGAGTGTCGAATGAGCTCGAGTTGGCTCGAGAGATTGAGGATGATCGAACATGGTTCACGTTAGTATGCTCTCCTTTAAAGAACTTTAGTCACACTCCAAACGCTTCTACCATGCTAAAACCTGTTCGAGTATGACTCATGGGGCTAAATTTCAAACTTTGACATTTTTTATAACCGTTAAGGAGGCTCCAAACAAATTGCAAAAAATGTTAGTCTAACTTTTCACAAAGAACAACTTTTTTTTTTTCAGCATAGCATTTGAGAACCCTATTGTGGAAGATAGCGGAAAGCACACATCCATCTATAATACACATCAACTTGAACTTGACGTGAGCTTAAGCGTCTGAATGCGTATTACGCCATCTAGTTTGCAATGTATGCACTGCGCTGCGCAAACAACTAGCGCCACCACCCACCAGCCGTAGCGGAGATTCAAACCCCTCTTAGTGTTTTTTAAAACGGTTTTAACCATAACCGTGTTAACTGTTGTAGTAGCCGTAGTAGCTTCATATCAGTGATAACAGTCCAAAAATGCGCATAAATGACAAAAATCTCTCAGCATTCGCCGTCTCGGCGACGCCCGTCGACAAGGAAGGCTACCTATTCAAGAAGGGCGAGGTGAACAAGAACTTCCAGAAGCGCTATTTTCTGCTGAAAGGCAACCTGCTCTTCTATTTCGAGAAAAAGGGCAGTGATAAAGAGCCGGTGGGCGTTGTTATCCTGGAAGGATGCACTATAGGTACCCAACTCATCATTGCACGCCATAAGGCATATGTGAGCATGAGATTGTGTATGTTCTAGAGCTCGCTGAAGATGAGGAGCTCTACTGCTTCAAGATTGTCTTCCATGGGACAAACAATCGCAGCTATGTGCTGGGCGCCGATTCACAGGAGGCAATGGAGCAGTGGATGAAAGCACTAGCATGTGCCAGCTATGATTACATGAAGCTCATGGTTGCTGAGCTACAGAGGCAGCTAGCAGATATTGAAGGTGATTTTTGTTTCCAAGTTTCCATTGCTTAAGAACTCTTGATGACTAATATCCATGAGTCTTTTATCGATTGCAGAAACGCCCAGTCCAGTCACTCAAATTGTTGGATCACCAGTGCCACCACCTAGGCAGAGGCATAATCCATTCAATAAAATGGATAACTCCAATCATCAGAGATCACACAGCATGCGATCAACAGGTACATTTTACTTTCATTTGCAATTTGAATGTGCAGCATGCATTCAAGTGTGCCTTCCCGTTTAGGTCGAATAGACGAGGCGCAGCGCAACGCCGAGAACCACAGCAAGCCGACGACGACCTTCTGGGAGCTGCACAACGCGTACGGCCGCCCCATTCTCACCGACTACAACGCCTGGAAGCACATTCAACGCAAGCGCGACCAGGATCATAATTTGATTTCGTTTTGAATCCGCGCTGCTCGGTGGTGCGGGCTCTTGCACATGATGACATGAGGTTTATTTATTATTATATCGATTCGCCAAAGTTAATGATATAGCCATATAACGCCTAGTGCAGTATTGATTCACCATCATAACATTTAATTTTACCTCTCTCATTGCTAACCGATTTGGATGTGAGTATTTTAATAAGAAGTGCATACATAGTTATAATCATGAATCACGAGAAACACGGAAAATAATACCGGTCATCTCTTTATCTGCGACCACCTCTTAAATTGTTTGTTAGCGTAACAATCGTAGTATGCATAGTTCTTTTTTATAGCATCAAACTATTGCAAGTTATTTATTGGATATTGCAAATTATTTGGTCATAGTTTGCAATTACATAAATGCTCCAATTTTATATTTCTCTTAATATTGTGATAGCCAAAAGAGACGTAGCAATAATACAACGTCTTCAATTGTTTGGAGAAGGAAAAAAACAATACATAGGAAATCTTATGGATACTCTTAAAAACCTAACCCTGTATAGTAGACAAGTTGGTTACAATGGTTACAGTCTTCTCAAGTTATAAGCACTTTGCACTCGCTTTCTGTCAGAAAATACGGCGCTTACGCGTTTGCGACTAGCCGAATAACAATAATATTTATACAACAATTTTATAGCCTGAAAATTATATGTCGGAAAACACAAAATATGATTATTCTCAAATTCTCGTTCGGTAAAGCTAATATTAACATAAAAAGTCGCAGGCGTTTCCGCCGAAATGGCAACGCTACGTGAGTAGCAATGTGTTGGCGATTTATGTATACTCTGTGAAGTCTTCCATCTGCGTGGCGCGAGTGCGCGCCGAGTAATCGTTACTGCCAGGCGGATCGCCCGTCGACTGCTGGATCTTCTGGCGCAGATTTTTGATGCGGCGCAAACGCTGAAGCCAGTTGGGCGCGTACGGCTCCGTTTCCTTCATCGAGTTGGATTGGATGAGTGCGGCGAGCTGCAAGCAGACGCAACAAGTCAGTAAATCAGAGCCTCTACCTTTTCATTTATCCCCGAACATAGGCCAAAGAAATTGCAGGTCAATGTTTCCAAGTACATGAAACATATGTACGTATGCGGAGCAGAATTAGAAAATCGTAAGAAACAGATTCGGTGATTGCTCCCAAACCCCTGGGGCGATTTGAATTTTCTCTTCGGATTTTTGTTGCTAAAAATAAAATCCGCCTCGTAAATTGTTTTTGTGCGGCCGCCAGAGGGCGGTATTCACACCATCCAGTTTATACCCCGTTTTCTCCCGAACGATGCTCCCGAGGGAAATGAAGATGTCGGCAAAATGCGTCAAAAAGTATGCTCTATCATCGTGGAAATGTTCAACCCTAAAGCTTTTCGCGTTTCCGAAATTTCCCATTTCCAACATTGTACACTTTACTTCCTCGCCTAGTGTACGCAAACGCGAAAAGCATGATAGACTATACTTTTTGACGGGTTTTGCCATCATGTGCCTATCGTTCGGGAGAAAACGGGAATAAATCGCGGGGGTGAACTGCGCGGCGGATTATTTTTAACATGAATCCGAAGGGAAATTCAAATCGCCGTAAGAGTTTGAGAGCAATGACAGAATCTGTTTTTGGAGGTTTTCTTTTTTTGCTTCGCGTACGGACTTGGCGCATTTCCTCTGGAGGCATCATTGAGGGTTAGGGAAAATGGTTAAAGAAATTAACAATTGATCTTTTTAAACACTAAGCACTTTATATATGCAAATAAAAAATTGCAAAATATCGATAAATTAAGAGAAATGACCACAATTTTGAGGTGGAAAGAAACGAAATACTTCATATTTACTATGTAAACATTCTCTTTGTACGAATTATCCGTTAATTAAAGAATTCTTGTTTAAAGTTCATTTGTTAATTTCTCGAAGACATGAAGGAAAATGGAAAAGTATTTTTTAAACAATTTTCCCCAATACCTTTAATCATCCTCAATGATACCTCAAGAGGAAATGCGCCAATTTTGTTACACCCTGTAGATCTGCGGTTTCTGTTCGAGGATAAATGATTAGCACTCACTTTATGCGTGAGATATGCTTGTGCAACACTTACATTCGCATGCAAGGCAAGTTGCCTAGCCAGCAGTGCCACATTCTGATCGGAGACGATGCGCGCCTCGCTCGGCCCGATGAGCTCTACAATAGCGTCCTTTGCCTTCACCGTCACCTTGTTGCTGTTGTGATCTAGCGGTTGGATGATGATGCTGGCGAAATTGAATTGGCCCTGAAGTTGAGAGGCGGATGAAGGAAACATGTGAGGCGAAGCGAATGAAATTACCTTGATAGTGTTAATGCTGTAGTCCTCGCCACTCTCATTGTACACGATCGTCACGAAGTCATTGCCAATGTGCTTCTTCTTGTGATTGCAATTCGGCTCGAACTCCGAGTTGGGGATCAGCGTGGCGACGTGGAAGATGACGCGAATAATGTCGTCCTGCCACATGTAGGCGAAGTTGCCGTCGCCGCCGTCGTGGTCCAGCCCGCCGAGGAAGAACGCCTGCGGATCGACGTCCTGCACCTTGATCATGGTGCCCAGCCGCTTGAGGAACTCCACGTAGCGCAGCGAGCCGTAGCAGTTGTGGAGGATATCCGACTCCCGGTTGCACTGGCCGGCGCCGACGTAGAGCACGCCGATCTTGTGCGTCTCGTACGGCTGGATGATGTCGAGGATCTGGAGCGCGCGCTGCACCACCTCGTTGGAGCTGATGAGCAGCGGCTTCTCGGCGTCGCTGCCGAACTGCGCGGCATGGTACAGCTGGAGGAAGACGAACGCCGGATTGATGCCGCTCTTCGGCATATCCTTGGCCTTACCGCCGCCCTGCGGCTGGTTGCCATCGCCGAAGCGCGTTTTGCGCGCGGGGGACTGCATCACCGAGATGGTGGTGGCGCGATCGCGCTTCGGCTCGCTCTGATTGAAGCCCTCGAGCTTACCCTTCTGCTTCTGCAGCACCAGCGAGGAGCTCTTCTGGATCTCGTGGCCCTTGATGGCGTGCCGCGAGAGGCGCGGGCTAGTCTGCGTGGGGCTCTGCGGCGGCTTGCCGGTGAGCGGCAGATGCAGCGTCGGCCGCTCCTTGGGCGGCAGCGTCGGATAGAACTGCGGGCTCGGCTGTGCGACAACGCTGGGCGTCGGTGGGACGGTGAAGTACGCCTTGGGCACCTGCAGCGGCGGCTCCGGCTCGGGGCCGGGGCACGATAGCGACGACAGCAGGGCGGGATGCGCGGCCGCCTCGCTGGACGGCGGCGTGGTGCCCATGCCGGCAATCTCCTCGGGAATCGCCTCGCAGCTGACGCGGTTATCCTTCGTGAAGTTCTTCTTCTTCGCGGGCTCCTCATCCGGCAGGCGGTCGTCGCGGTCCACCGCCTTCTGCTGCAGGAAGGGGTTCTTCCACGCGGCGGACATCTCCGGGCTGGAGTTGGAGCGGCGCACCGGGTTGCGCGTGCGCGTGCCATCCTCATACACATACACGCCGTCCATGTCCTCGTCGATGCTGTCGCGCGAGCTCTGCCGCGACGGCGACTGCTTGTTCGGCGAGCCGGGGATCGAAATCGGCTGCGTGCCCGACAGCGCTGTCTCTTGCGGCTCCTCCTCGATGGAGTCCTGCTGCGTGACGTCGTGCGCGCCGCCCGTCAGCGAGGGCATGAACAGGGTGGAGATCTCGTTTAGCGGGAAGTCGTAGATGCTGTTGGCGTCGGCCGTCTGGTTCTGGATGCGCATCACCCAGGACATGTTGCCGGTGGGGCGGCGCACGTGAATCTCGGCCCAATTCTGGCACCAGCACGCGCAGTGCTCCTTCTTCTCGCGCTCCGCCTTCGGCGCCGACTCGCCAACAGCGAGCTGCTGCAGCTTGTTGGGCAGCTGCTCCAGCCGATCGCTGAAGCGCCGCCCGTCCTCGGTGGGCGACGATGTCGACGTGTTGTTGTTAGAGCCGGAGTTTTGGCGCGTGATGCGCTCCACCTCGGCGCTGCCGGTGCGATGTAGACGCGAGTATTCCGGTGTCTTCGCGCCACCCTTGCACGTCGCATAGCATTTGTCGCAGAGGCCATGCTTGAGGGCCTTCTGCGCGCAGCCGCTGGTGGTGATCGTGATCACACGATTGCCGAGCAGCCAGCTCATCGATTGGCCACCGCTGAAGAGGAACTCCGCATTCGGCAGGCGCTTCGGCAGCGCGGAGCATGGCGAGAACGTATAGCGCGCCATCAAGTCGATGCAGGTTTCGGTCAGTTCGCGATAGAAGTGCATGAGAGTCTTGTCGATGGGCGGCAAACGCGGCACCTCGATGGGCTTGCTGCCGATCGTCGCGGAGCGCTCACGCTTGCGCGAGCTCTGCTCCGTCAGCGACGAGCTGCGCTTGCGACTGGAGCTGTCCTGATTCAGTTTGTTCACATCCACCTTATTGATGTGAGCCACGTTGATGATCGACGAGGACGGCGACAGCGCATTGGTATGCAAACCCTTCAAACATTCGACTTTGACTTTAGCAATATTTGCATTTATTCGATTCCAGGCGTACCTTAGTGATGTAGCTGACGAAATCCTTCCGGAAGGTGAGGCGACATTTGAGGAACCACACCGCAATTAAATGGTGCGCCAGGAAGACGGTGAACGCATGGTAGTGAAATGGATTGGTGTACGGCAGCAGCATCGCAAAAATGGCCATGTACTGGTCACCGACGAAGTTGGAGAAGACGCTGGGCAATATCGTCAACGCTGCAACAAACAAACGCTAGTTAAGAATAGCTTAATTCAATTTTCTCTACTAGTAACTGTAAACTAGATTAAACTAGTGACTGTAAATTAGGTTTTTCGCAGGAATGTTTTGGGGTTGTTTTAATTTCTTCAATTCCTTATGTGTTTTGGGGTGCTTAATTCGAATCCAAAGTTTGCTAACAAAATTTCGTGAAGCAACATAGAAAACGTGCAAAGAAAGGCAAAAAATCTTATTTTTTCTGTTTTTGCTTATAACCCTAAAATTATTAACCCTTCGTAAGAAACATCTCAATTCAAAATGGAACTACATTTCGATTTTTAAGACGAACTGTTCTGGCTCAAGCAATAAATGAAAATGGCAATTTTTGTCCGTCTTCGCAAAAACCCATTTCTTCCATTTTTTATTTTGCTGGGTTGTTTGCAACTTTACATGGTAACATTATCGTTAATGTTGGATTCATTTTTTAATTGCGCATCTAATGCCATGCCAAAAAGAACAAGACCGATAGTGTAATCCATAAAAAGTTATGATAAGAAATGTGCGCCAATGCACACCATATAATCATAGTTGCGTTACACCAATTTTCAATTCGCTTGAGCCAGAACATTTCGTCGGAGAAAAAAACGAAATAGTGCAACTTGTAGGAAATTTTATGTACTTCCATTTTGAACTGAGATTTTTTACGAAGGGTTAATAATTTTAGGGTTATAAGCAAAAAAAAACAGAAAAAGAAACATTTTTGCCTTTCATTTCAATGTTGCGTCCTAAAATATTGTTAGCAAACCTCGGATTCGGATTCACCACCCTAAAAAAACATACAACTACCTCATAACTTTCCTCCGATACGCAATTTTGGGCGTATTTTGACTGAATTAAATAGATTTTTTTAAATGTGTACTCACCAATAATTTCATTCAACAATCGAATACATTCCATACCCTTGTTAATGTCCTCGGAATAAAACTCGGTAAAGTTCGGTATACTCGCAAACAACACACCAACTTCCTGTCGATACTGCGAGTATAACTCATCGGCATTCCGCTCATTCGACAAAAAATGCTGCGCGACATGATCAGGCAGGATATTCTTCAGCAGCTGCGTGTTGTTGTTGCGCGTCTCCTGCATATCGGCCAGCTCCTTCTCCGCCTGCAGCTTCCACAGGAAATCCAGTCGCGACGTCACCTCCACCAGCCGCGCGTGATAGGCCACAATCAGGAAGAACACCGTCAGCAGGATAATCATCTGTGCGCTGAGCGGAATGTACTGTTTCTCTTCACTCTGATTAATGCACGAGTCCCTAAACACGTCATTGAAGAACACCAGAATGAGGACGGCGTACACCGTCACCAACACCACGGCGAGGAACGTCTTAATGAGGTAGTACAGCTTAAGCGCTGTGGCCAGCGCGATCAAGGACAATACCCAGGTGAACACCACATATCCGGCATGCATACACATGTAGGGATTGCCGCGCATGCGCGCATGGAGCTGCTCAGTCTTGTTGCTCCCCGCACCTGCCACACCCTTGTGGTTGGGGCTGAGATCATTTACAACATACAGCTGCATCGTCTTCACATTGGCACTGCTTGCATTTTCAACGCTGCGTATTCTGCGCTCTGTGGTGAGCAGCGCCATCGACGTGCAGTTACTATCAAAGCAGTCTTCTTCCATTTGGTTGGAAACTTTGGTTGCATTCGCGCATTCCAGCGATGTGCAGTTCGGTTTGAAAATATTATTTACAATAAGCGTTACGTTAATGTTAATATTCGTGGGAGTGTCGGAGCGACTCCAGGATTTCGCTCCGGGTGGATTATCTCCGAGGAACATGGCCGTTTCCGGCTTGGTGGACGCGTTGCTGTCGCAAGAGAACTCGGGGTCGCCGAACATCAAACCCGCGGAGGACGCGCACGCCATTAGGACGATGACGCCGGCGATGAACGCTGTGCGCGAGCAGCGATTGTGCACTAAGGTAGAGGAGATCTTCTGCAGGGCAGTTGGGAACTGTTGGAACTCCTCCGCCATTACCAAGATGGAAGTGGAAACTAGAAGAATCGTCGTTATTGATAGAAATATAATCATTCCATCTGAATGGCTAAAAAACAATCAAATTAACTTTAGATTACATTTTCCTTATTTCCTGCTCCTGGCCTACTCCTGCTTACCTTTTTGTGATAGTCAACTGACATAACACTATAAAAATCCAAATTACGAAACAGCAAAACATGTTGGATTTGAACATGTCTTCCCGTAGTTGGCTAAACTTCCGTTCATTGTCGTTATCTTTGAAGCGCAGCGTCCACGGATTGACGTTGGCGGAGCGCATGCGTTTATTGGTGGCGATTTCGATGCTCTGGTCGATGATGTCGTCCACCTGCTCGATGGTGCTCAGCGCTAACGATGCACTTTTTTCAGCGTACAAATGCTTGTTGGACATGTTCAGCGAGACGAGGTCTTCGTCCAAGTCACCTGATAAGTTGTGTCTTAACTGCAACAGTCAATTTAATTGTTAAAATTGTTAAAATTAATGTTAAAACATATAAAACTAATGATTCTATAAAATTCTAACTTCTAAACCTCATTCAAGGTCATTCCAACTCATTACTAACTTCTAAATGGTAGGCAACTTATCTTACGCACATTTGTCGCAAATTACTCCAGACGAGAAAATTCCTACAATCTTTTTTAATTATTGAATGTTCAATCCTATTTGCGATAAATATAGATTACAAACCAAATGATTTCGTATATGATACATGCTAATGAAACATTTTTGCGATTTAATAAACTGAACACATCAGCAGAGGGAACTAATCACGTATTTCATAATGTAACTGGAAATCTATGCGCATGGAACATGCCAAACTCAAAGAGACTAATAGTAGGCAACTTCTTATGCATAACACTTACATTTTCAAATGGCAGTTCTGGTTTCCAATCCGTAGTGTTCTCCTCATCAACCGTAGACTGCTGAATACCACTATCACTGCGTTCCCTTCCAATGGTCATCGTATACGGAGGGCTCGTCGGAGTTGTGGTCGGACTCCGCGGCAAGCTGATGGAATGCTCGTGGTCGTCATCCGGCCACAGTTTGTTGGAGAATATGCTAGGCCTCGATTGCAGCCGGCGGCGGGTCTTCTTCGGCTCGCACTGCTTGATTAAATAAGTCTTCACATCGTGGCAGCGCAAGTAAGCATCGCGTTCCTGCCCGTTGCCCTCCTCCACCTCATAGGCGCCCTTGAGGCATTGATACGTTGCTTCCGAAATATGCACACGACTGTTAAAAGATAAAAGGATGAAATACAAAAATCATGGCATGTAATTTATGGCGATTTTTACCCGGGAACACCTCCTGATTCCATGTGATTGGCCAGTCGGACATCGTAGGACCAAATGTCGAACTGCCACTTCCGCAAGCCAAGGACACCGCATAACACCGAACCGGAGTGAATTCCAATTCGCATGTTCAAATCGACCTAATCATAATGAAGAGTCAACATTTATTTATTGGTCACGCCTTCAGCATGATAAATCATCCTTCTGATGATTAATTGCGCAATAATAAGGGAACGCAACTGCTTGGACAATAGGAAAGGATAAGGGTTGTAAAAAGACGGTCATTAAGCGACACGACAAGAGCAATAATTATTAAACACACATTAAGCTTGAATTATTAGCTTCATAAGACGCTCCACATCGTGGTTATAAAAAAGAAATGTTTACTCATTTATTTTCGGCTTAAATTGTAATACAATCATCAAAAACAGTACAACAGTCAGAAATCACATAATCCACACGCACTTTTATACCGAGCTGTGATTGAAGAAAGAATGTTGAACACAAGCGGCGAACGTTGAGGACACATACTTAGTTTACGTGCTTCAGGACCAAAGTCCAGTTAACGTTAATATTTAACACGTCAAACAAGTCTGTGAGCCCGGAAATTAGTAAATTCCAATCTTTGTTGAACGATATAACCTTTATTGGTGCATGTGTATATTTGGTTGCGTGAATTTCAGTTTGCGCCGTCACATCGTCCAATCCGAATGGTTCTCGGAGACTTTGCAGTTTGGGGGTTGATTCCAAATGCCCCAACAGCATCAGATCATGTTTTAAGTAAAAGTAGCATTTTTGCACGTGTTTTAACCCACCTATATGTTCATAGAACGAATTTGGCTTGGCCACCAAGAATTTTAACGTTTCAACGTTTTAACGTTTCAACGGTGCAATATCAATTGTGAGTACATTTTGATCCACTTTGTAGTTAAGTAGTTGTGATTCATGTTACAACGTAGTTTGTAGACAAAACGGGAAATCATATCCTCAGTGAGCCTTGGGTTCTGTTCAGCTTTTCAATGAGACCATCGAAAGTCAGCGGCAAGTTCAACATCGTGGTCATTAACAAAAAAAATTTACTCATTTATTTTCGGCTTAAATTGTAATACAATCATCAAAAACAGTACAAAAGTCAGAAATCACATCATCCACACGCTCCTTAAAAATGGGATCCTGCACATAATTCTCCCTCAATTCCTTTATACCGCATGGAGCAAGAATATTGTAAATTTTATGTTTCTCTTCAATCAACGCACTCTGGTGATAATGTAACGCATTAAGAATAGCAAGTCCTTCAAATAACTTCACATTGTTTAAAAAATCTTCCACAGTGAACGGCGCTGATATTCCATATTCCCGGAGAATAGTTTCGTAGGCGTTGTAATAGTAAGTGAGCATTTCTTTGGTGTTGTGATGCCTGAAGGACTTAATCGTCGTGCAGAGCAAAAAGGTAAGGACCTCCTCACACGCTGACCCGTATGTAATCTCAGTATCAGTAGCTAGTGCGATTTTACATTCTAGCACGGTGTCCAATTCCAGGTCGAATTTGGATTTGTGGAAGTAAATTGAGCTGTGATTGAAGGAAGAATGTTGAACACAAGCCGCGAACGTTGAGGACACATAGTTTACGTGCTTCAGGACCAAAGTCCAGTTAACGTTAATATTTAACATGTCAAACAAGTCAGTGAGGCCGGAAATTAGTAAATTCCAATCTTTGTTGGACGCTATAACCTTTATTGGTGCATGTGTATATTTGGTTGCGTGAATTTCAGCTAGCGCTGTCAATGAGCACTTCACGTCGTCCAATCCGAATGGTTCTCGGAGATTTTGCAGTTTGTGCGTTGCCTCCAAATGCTCCAACAGCATCAGGTCATGTTTTAAGTAAAAGTAACATTTTTGCACGTGTTTTAATCCCACTTTATGTTCGTAGAACGAATGAGGCTTGGCCACCAAGAATTTTAACGTTTCAACGGTTTTAGTCCCTGTGTTGGGTGCAATATCAATTATGAGTACATTTTGATCCACTTTATAGGTAAGTAGTTGTGATTCATTGCCACGAAGTTTATAGACAAAACGGGCAATCACGTCCTCAGTGATCCAAGGGTTCTGTTCAAGGGTGATCAGCTTTTCAATAAGGCCATCGAAAGTCAGCTGGTAGTCTGTGTCCATGGAACAGAGGTCCACCAGAAAGTTGTAATTGCTCAGCGCCATTAAATCATCCAATGGGATTTGGGCCTTCCGAACTTTTCGCAGTTGTGTGGCAGCTGCGAAAGCCGCGTAGATTATTTTCGTGATTAATGCCGCCGTCGCATGCGTTTTGATACTGGCCTCAAAGTCTTGCTTCGAATAGACCTCGGCCAAGTCCATTTCAAGTTGCGCACTTTGCGCCATAAGTTCTCCGTAGTAATTCTCGGAGAGGGCGCCAAAATGCTCAAAAGTGCCATTGTGAATTAACAATGTGCACAAGTCATGTGCAGGCTCCGCGCGCCTCGTCAATTGGAAATCGATGATTTTGCATTCTTCGGGCGAAGCTGACGAGCTGTACTTGAATAGCAAATTGTTCGACCACAAGTCACCGTGACACACAACTTTGAAAGTTTTTGAGTCTG
>JARJDQ010007094.1:0-12567 GCA_030264215.1 Geostiba sp. GC000077 | reverse complement strand
CTCTATAATGCTCGTATATGCCCTGAAAACAAATAAATTCAGCGACTTTATTACGCGCGATATTTTACGAGAATGAATGTGAAACGATGAAAAGTATTGCATAAAATCGTGCATTTCCAAGCGATGCAGTTGAAATCGGACAATAAAATAGTTTTCGAATGCATATTCGAAGCGTGTGACACAATAAAAATTAATCATGAATGCGACTCCTTGCGCGTCGCCGCTCGTAAAATCAATGGTCGTAAAGCCGAAAACACAAGCGGTTTGCTTCCAATGAGAGAAGGGACGACAGCCCCTGTGAAACAATCCGGGCTGCTCATATCGGATATCGCAAACGAACGAAATTTTATTGCGGCACGCTTACGGTTGCCCTGCTCCTGCACCCTGGCCTAAGATTACACCAACACGTCAAAACGTCAACGCCGGTTATTTTATGCGCCCACCTTCTTGCGAAATCATAAAAAACGCCAAGAAAAATTAATTATGCATTAACATTTTCCAAATTGAAGCGCTTGTCGTTGTCGCAATTTTAATTATCGCGTCGAGGGAACGGAACATGAAATACCGTTTCGGCCAAATTTCGTTTTCGCATAATGACATTAAAAGCGACGACATAACGGATTAATACACAGCGCCTGCGTGCTGCATGAAGATGAGAAGATGTCGATGGCAATGAACAACACATAGCGGTTTGTATTCAAACGGTCGGCGTCATCCGAAATTGCTCTTTCATCGTTTTTAATCGCTGAATTTTATAGCACCAGGCGATGAGCCTGATCGAAAATGACATCCGCGCTTAAAAAAAAACATTTTTAATATGCGATTAAATCAACAGACCACAAACCGTCGGCAGTGGGCATACGGCGAAAACGAAACTTGTTGTCTTCACTTATTAGGCAAGCGGCAAGCCGGTGGAGATTTCGATCGACCCATCCATCGATGGAGAAGTTTGAGTTTTACCAGCGATGGCTCGGACTGGTCAACGAACTGGCCGAGGACGTGAAGGTTGCCCTCCGGCCGTGAATGCGTTTTCTGTCGATGTCGATATGACGCGCGGCGGATCAGATGCTCAATACGCTAGACCAGAGGAGCTGTCGATACACGAAGACAGAACCGGCAGTGGATTTTCGTGGCTTGTGGCTACTCAAAGTGTAACGTAATCGCGCGCCGAGTCATTGTCCACTTAACACTTTTACATCGCGCGACTGTGATTCAAAGAACGAGGCATTGGGTGTTGTTCAGGTTCACGTTTGTTCGAGAGAGGCTCTAATCATAATAATTCGAAGGCACAAAAACATCACACTGCAAAATGTTTTATTCAAGAGGTGTTTACAACTTTACAGTTTTGCACCGTTAAAAAAAGTGAATAAAAATTTCAAATTTCAAAGTGCACGAGTTTGCATAAAATACAAAAGCAGCTAGTTAGCGCTGGACGTTCGTAATCATAAATCACAAAGCACGATTTTTCAACTTTATTTTCAGCCTCCTAAACATTTTCCCATTGCGCCACGCAGGATTTATTCTCTATACAGAACATACATACTTTTTTATCAGCAAAAAAAAAACCAAAAACAGCGCACGGCTTTGGCGTCGCACTCAAATTAATTCCAATATAAATTCGCCCAGACATAAAACCATTTTTTGTCGGCCAACTAAAAAGAAATTGGCGCGGTATAAAAAAGTGAGCGAATACTGAATAACTGGATGCTGGTTGCGTGGGGTGGGCTAAACACGGGATAAGCCCATAAGCGGTGATGGTGATATTTTGTCCAGCTTCATATGTGACGCAATGGCATTCATGCGTGGTCACTGGTCAAGCATTAAGTCGGATAATTCGATATCCCAGTGTGATGGGAGGGATATAACCGCGCGTCTCCCTATTCGCTCATTCGAAAGATAATCTCTTCGGACGGACCATACGCCCTCTAAATCGCCAGCATCCTAAACCTAAACTGTAGACTGTAGTACCGCCAGGTACAGAAATACGGTGTCTATCTTTATCTGCTTCTAGCAAATTAGTGCACGACCCACGGATTTAATTTGTTTTTGATTGCTGTCGCGATGTACCTGGCAACTCCATTTTTACTGCCAAACATTTGACAGTAGTGAATCTGACATTACTCAAAATAACATTGTCGGCACTTAACAATTAAACGACGAATGAATAAACAATGCTTAATTGTTGCTTTAACTAGCACTAACAGTTTAGAATTTCATTCGTGAGGTGGCAACTCGGAGGCAGCACAAATTGTTTTTAAATGGGTCGATTAATTAAAACCAGCGCGCCGAAGACAAAATAAAAAAGAATGTAAATTTATCGTTTACTTTCTTTCCTTTTTATTCCATTATCCAAGTATTTCTATTAGAAACAGAAACAAATTGTAGCAAAATAAACCAAAATGTGTGTCGTTAATTAAAGCTTCTAGGTTCTACAGCACAATTTGTTTACATTTAAAACTAAGTATTTAAAACACAATCGAAACTAATATAAAATGTATTCTAGTATTAAAGCGTAGATGAAAAGATGCCGCGTAACGCGTGAGAAAAATACAAAATTAATTAAAATAGAGCAATTTATAAGATCTACATCTACATGCTTGATTTATGATTTCTTGAGTTATGAACTTATGAAGTTCGGTAGAATTAGGCACTCGAACGCAAACATTACTGATCTTTATTTAACTTTTCGTATTTAAAATAAGTATTCGTTTCCAGCACAGTCGTAAAACTAAAATAATCAAACGAACTACGCTGAAATGTTTGGCAAAGCTAGTAAAACAAAAAGTTTGCAAAAGTTTAAGTGAACTGTAAAAGTTTGCAACTAAATTTTTTTCCATTTCATAATTCCAAGTGAATGTGTGACCAATAGCAATTATCCGGTTAATTCAAGAATTAAAATTGGAAGCAATAATCTGAGATCAGGCCAAAACTCAGAACTCCGCAGCTTTCAAGTTAAGTCAAGTCAAGAATGAATTCGTTGTTGCGTTAAAAATCGCGCCGTGCGTCGCCAGTAATTAAGCACTTCAAGTTGGCTTTAATTTCGCGTATATTTTTATGCGCAAACAACACTCGACTCGTAAAACAGTCGAGAGGAAAAAAGTATTCGCTTATAAATAAAGCGATGGTGGGACTTCATTTTGCAGCACGTCAAAATCGAGGCGAACTGAAGAAAAGTTAATTCGTCGGAGGGCGCGAGAGTTGGCGC
Organism: Geostiba sp. GC000077; assembly: GCA_030264215.1. Lineage (NCBI taxonomy): Eukaryota > Metazoa > Arthropoda > Insecta > Coleoptera > Staphylinidae > Geostiba > Geostiba sp. GC000077. The sequence continues at coordinate 9,362 of JARJDQ010007094.1, read as the reverse complement.
TCGCGAGTCATAAAACTAGAATAATCAAGCAAACAAAAGAAGCAAACTCAACCGAGCAAGTTTTATTAAAAAGTATTAAAATGTACGCCAGGCGGTGGCCTTAATTTTCCGTCTCGTGGCCTCGGCGTCGCTACCAAAAAAAAAAAAAAAAACGCCGAGTGGAAAAATCCGAAAATACGCCAAGGGGCGAATTTTTTTTTGTCCACTTGAGGCGACGCTCAGGTAATTACGATGCATTACCAAGCGCCACACAGACAAAATCGATTTACAATTGGTGCGCGAGAGGGAGGCATTTCCGGATTCAAAGAATTGAACGCAAAATGAATGCTCTCCCTTACTGATGGAAATGATGACACTTCAATATCCGCCGATAACATACCCAAGCCGTTTGGTGTTTTTCAGCGTCTCGTCTTCAATTTTTATACAAAGCATAAAAAATTGTATATTGCGCAACTTGGACGGTAAATGGACTTTTACAGCCCTAGGGCGAAAAACTTACTTTCAGAGCAATCACAGCGGTAAATTCAAATTAGCGCAAGCGCAGCTTACCTGTAAACAAAAGAACAAGTTAGTAATAACACAAAGTATATTTGGGACAAAAATAGATGAGGTTATCAACAGAATTTATATCCTCCTTCAATAGGAATGCTGAACAGGATAAAATAATCGGTCGAAGAGGGAGCAAGATCAACAGCCAGCTGCCAACAACCGACAAACTAACAACGCGAATGCCACACTCACGCCCGATGCTGGCTGGCAAGAAGCAAATCTTCTCAAGTAAGTAAGCCGACCATCCGACCAAGCAGAATGAAACAGCACCGAGGGGCAAGCGAAACAGAGGAACCGACTTGCTGGAAAATTGCTGGCAAATTTAACCATTTATCCCCAGTCCTTGTTTGATAATTAACAAACTTGTGCGCGAATAATAACAGAACGCTGATAAAACGCCGGGGCGCATTATTCTCAATTTCGCACGATTTAACACCGAATTTTCCCCGAGGCACTTCCTTCCGAGCGCAATTTAAATTTCAACTCTTCTCAGGAAATGAAATAACATGCCGACACAACGGAGGAGAGCGTATATCAATATCAAGGTTGTTGCATTGTCTTCGCTGTCTTCTCATTAAAAGCCCCCGCCGTCGCTTCGTTTTCTTCATTAGCCCATAACACTTATCCGTCAGTTATCGGACACGGTTGATTACTGCCCCGCTAATAAGATGTATAAAAGAAGCGGAACGCTTTTCACTGCGGATGCCAATTCTGAATAGACGCGGTCAGGCGGAGGTGCAGAGCACGGCGGATTTTGAAGAATGTGTGTGTCAATGCGCGCGATGTTGCGCCACCCGCAAAGATCCGCAAAGATCGTGATGCTTATTATTGCGCCGAGGCGAAGCCGGCGGTAACCAGACACGCCGCGGTCGTGATTCCCGCCGAGCACCGCGCACCACGACCGCCTGGTTAGCAACCAGCATCCACCTCATCTGCTCATCTTCATGGTTTATTATGCTCTGTTAAGTTTTTTCCAGCGTCCAGCGCCAGGAAAAAAGGCGAGCGGACGAGAGAACTCGACGAGTCAAAGGACACAATGCTCTTGGTGCTTTAATTTCAAAACTTCAACTCTGAAGTCCTGAACTTTGAAGTTCTGCGCAAAGGCACTTACACGATTGTTAATAAAAGGTAAAAGCAACTTGTAACAGGAGGTAACACCACTTGCGTGCTTAACACTTTCAGCCGGAGAACACCTTCAAACATATTCCGCGTGGAAAGTTAAAGAACTTTGCGCCATGAGCAAAAAATTACAGATTGCAGACGCTCCTCGGACCCGGGGGCTTCGCCAGCGCCCTGCATTTTGTAGCGTCGTAAAACGCACGACTCCCGTCGCCCGCCTGGCGCTTCGCATGAAAGCCGGCGTTTTCACCGATTCAAGGACCTTTTCTTACTTCGGCAGCAATTTACATTCTCTGCGCGCAAGGTGTATAAGTGCCGTTCGTAGTACTAGGTGGAGAGACCGACAACCAAACGTGTGTTCACTTTGCATTAGCTCTATTATACAGAATCCTGGAATCACAAAATTAAATTTTGTATTGATCTAAAGTTGAGAAACTTGATGTATTCAACAAATAGGGTGGACAGAAGGTGATGGTTAAAGATGATCTTCAATGGTATATATTACAAGTAATTTCAAAAAATTTGAACGAGGTCAAGGAGGAACTCGATTAAAGAAATTCTATAATGGAAACATTGCATTTCTAGACTCATTCATAAACATCTAAATTCTAAATCATATTTCCAAAGCTACAGAAATGAAACCTGCAAACTATCGGTTTAGATTTATATTTATTTTCACACCATCAATCAACAAGGATCAACAAGGTTGCACCTTCGTATTATTGTATAGTGAATTCGCTGGAACCTTACCGATTTTTGACGTTTCGAACTGCACGTGGGTGAGGGAGATCATATCCCCTCTCCCCTTCACTCAACACCATTGCGCCGCTGGAGTCCCCCACCCATCTCCAGTTAGAAACGTCAAAAATCGGAAAGGTTCCAGCGAATTCACTATATACTCTGTTCGTTGGAACATTACCGATTTTTGACTGGAGATGGGTGAGGGACTCCAGCGGCACAACGGTATTGAGTGTAAGAGAGGGTGAAAGAGATGTATGATCTCCCTTTTCACACGTGCAGTTCAAAACGTCAAAAATCGGTAAGGTTCCAGCGAACCGAGAAAGGAGACCTTCAATGTGCAAAACGAACAGATCAAGCTCTTATGACTTGAAATCTTCAATTCCTCTTAAGGAATAACGCCCCTTCTGTCCACCATGTATATTCAGAAAGAATTACACCTAAATGGGGCGAATTGTTCATATCTCACTCAAAGTTAATAATGCTAGACTTCAGTTAATATGAATCCTCGCATAAACATAAACATTTTCCACCTAAACGGGAATCGAAACCTTGTTGCAACTTTTTCAAAAAAAATTAAAACACTCGTATTTTTAAAAAAATAATTCGCTTCGTTGGCGCACATCCAATTAGTCTCAAAATGACGCTCCAATAAAATAATCTCAACTCACTCTCGTCCTCTCGTGCTTACCGCTGAAATGAATTCATCTACCTAATTGTAATTCTAATTGAAATGTAGCAAGTTGCAACGAATGTTAATTGCAAATTAGTTTCTTCGATTTTCCTTGCCATGCCAATGCCTTTCATCCATCGCGCATGCACATGCACCGCGCAACGAAACATTAATATGCGAACTGCAACCCAACTTCTTTCAGCTAGTTTTACTACTTTACTCTCCGCATGCATCGGCAATATCGGAGCGCCTAGCCGCAGACCCGATGCATTTGCCCCAGAGCGTCGACTAACTGTAACTTTGCATGTGATAGCCGATGTTTCTTCGTTCGACGGCGGCGGCGATCGCAGACGCACTTGCATAAGTAATGCGATCGTCGGGGCTGAGCGTTAGCGTCGTCGCTGATGGCGAGGCAGGCCGCAAAGAAGAAGAAAACTTTCGGCGCGCGCGCGCGGCCTCTCAGAAGAGATATGACGGTGTCGATAAGGCTAGGCCACAGTTATTGCCGCGGCGAAGGCGACCTCTTCGTGTGGTGTTCGTAACTGTAACTCTCTTTGCGCTTGAGCAAAACACCGAACACTAAATAACGAATTTCGGGATCATCAAAACGATAAATTACCGCGTAAAAATCGATTCATTCTTATAATAGAAAAAGAGCAAACAATACAAATTGGTGATAAATTCCACTTTTATTATCGTGCAATTAATCAACACGAACATGTTTAATTTTTTGAGCCGCCTTAATTTGAAGATTTGAACGCCTGTGATGGGTTAATAAAAAAATTTAAAGACTAGCTCACGATATCGACAGCCGCGTGGATGGAATTTACTTTCACTTCGCAATTTGTTAGCTGACACAAAAGTCAAACGATATCGGGACGTGGGAACCTCATTAGTTCAGTTCAAAATAACTTATTTCTTTCAATGTCTGCGATAACTTAAAACAACTCACCATTTTTCTTCGTTTTCTTCAATGTGGAGGGCGCCCTGATAATAGTTGGTTTCACATTGTAGGTGATGCTCTTCTTGTGCGCCAGCGACGACTTCCTGCGGCGCACTTGCCGCCGCCGCGGGACCGGCGACCGTCCAGGCGGCACGTACGGCCGATGACTGTGCGACGTCGACGAGCTCAATTCGTTATCGTTATCGTAATCGCTGGCGATCGACGCGCGGGATACAATCGAGGCGCGCGAGCAGGCGTCCTCCGAAAAGTCCTCGATATCGCCCGGGAGGCTCTCGTACAGCCCCTCGTCGCTGTCGCCGACTGGGAGGAAGTCCTCGGTGGGTGGTCCCGGAAGATTAAAGTGGCGCACTTCGCGCATCTGGACTTTAAACGAATGCTTACGCTTCACGGAGGACACTTTGGAGACCTTCCGTTTTTCAGGTGGGACGAAGATCATCGGATCGAGCTTCAGTGATTTGAGGCAGCGCGGTGGGCGGCTGACGACTACCTGGTACATTTCGCTCTTGGCGCTGCCCGATTTGTTATTGCTGCCGGCTTTCCTACGCAGTGAGGTTTTTCGTTTGCGGTAGCTGCCGCTGCGACCGCTGCGGCGTAGCGAACTACGCTTGGAGTCGACGATGAGGGCGGCGCCACTGGTCCGCTTGAAGTACCCGTCGCGACTCACTGACAGCTTGGGTTTCGGTCGCTTTTTTCTGAAGAAGCCTCTAGACACAATGCTATCATCGGATAGCTTTGGTATGGATATACTGAACGAGAACCCAGAATCTTTGCTAGAAAACAATCCAGTGGATGCTGTTGTATTGCTCGTGGAAGATAACGTCCTTCCCACTGGAGGTCCAGGTCGCTTTTGCAACCTGTTTATAACAATGGGATCGTCCCTCAAATCCTTGAGTGCACTATCTAATGAGTTATGCGCGCCTACGGCTGTAACTGAAGATCGGGGCATTTCTAGACTTCTCGGTGCCATTGCCTGTGGAGCATCCATCCATATTCGTCCCAAACTGATTGATAAAGAGCACAATTCTTCCGTGCCAGAATCTGGCATTAACGGTGCAGGCGAAAAGCCTCTCTGCCGTTCGCGCTTTCGGATCAGTGGAGACTTCTTCACATCAACAGAATCACCCCATGGAAACATCTCGACTGCCGAATCATTACTCTCCTTGCGTTGCAGCAATGGTGATGAGGATTTGGAACTCTTTTTCCGGAACACCGGCGAAGACGATAGTTGTCTGATAACGGGTGGCGCTGGTTTAATCTCATCAGAAGCAGGCACATAGATAACAGTCCTTTCCGCGCCCTTAGCTCCACTTGAGTGAGTAACCCCTCCCGAATCATCCTTTCTGATGCCCTTCAACCACTGTCCATATGCGATCACACTCTGACCTGGTCCTTCTCGACTACTGATCTCCCTGGACGCGGAGGCCACATTATTGCCGGTCTTCTTCAATCTATTCGGTGGAGGTTCTCTATTGATTTCAACCTGAGTACTAGTATCGACCTTCCCGTGACGCGGTGAAGGACCCTCCTCAATAAAGGAATGCTCCTCTATTGTTTGTGTGGCCACCTCCAACTTTTGTAGCTGTTGGTGCGGCTGGTGCTGCTGGTGCTTCTTCTTCCCGCGATCCAGATAGCTCTTCCGTATCGAAATGCGTTTGAACGAGTCGCTCCGCTTAAAAGAGGACTCCTTCTCCTTCTTCTTCTTCCCGCCGCCGACGAGGCGGCGCAGGTTCTCGAACGTTATCGGCCGCATCGCGAACCTATTTCCACACTCGACGGCCCCGGTGGTGCTTGGTGCAGGTTCAATCCGTTTTTATTGTAATTGCACATCGCTGCGGCGACGCCACCGCCTGCACACGAGCCGCGTCCATCCTGACATCGGGGGCGGCACGTTTATAACGCACCTACACGCGAGGGAAGACAAGAGACGAGAGACGTTATTTTGATAAGCATTTTATGGACGCGTCGTGACCTTTTATGGATTCTGGTAAATCTGCATATAAAACGGCTTGGCGCTTAAATTAAATTTCTTCCTTATTTTCCGTCGGCATTCGCCGCGGAACAGTTATGCGTGTGCCGAGGTTGGGCCCCAAACGCGACGTAAACGTTATATTATTAAATCAGGTTCGCTTGAGGGTGTCAATTAAAAAACTTTACTAGTCTGGGCTCTATGCGTTCCTTAGGTAAAAGGTAAAGAAGCATAAGTAAACGCGCACCTACTGCAAGTGAGTCGAATATAATTACGGTACACAAACGTTGCACTAATGAGCGGTACCAATAGAGGCCCTAGTGAGATGCGCACCGTGCCACACCTCGTTTTCTCGACTTACGTAAAGGGGCATCAAATTGATCCAGCCATCCGATGAGCAGCATTATGTAATCGTAATCATAATAACAGCGCCCCGCCCGCTTACCTTAATTAATCGAAATTTAATTGAGAACCTTTAAAAGAGACAAAGGCAAAGGCAGCGGTCGGTATCAGGTGCTGGCTGCTGCTCTTTAACCCCAAATCTAACAGTTACCGCCATCCCACACGCACTCGAACACGACACCCATATTCGCCGTGTCGCTGCGGAAACTACAGTTTCGCCGCTGATGACGCTGGCCGCTGAATTTCGCTATAAATAGACGGGGGCCGGCCGCAGCGGACTCTCCCGGCGGACCTCTGACACCTCTGAACTTTGCTTTGTTTATATGACCGCTCCTTGAAAGAAGCGCGAGAGGGTCGGCCCGGGCACCGGCGTGGAAAATCAAATATTTAATGCCGTTCTTTCCCGATGGGCTTGAGCTGCGCCTTGTATACTGTTGCGCTTTCCGCGCGCCGCATCAAGTCAAGCACCTTTGATTTAAGTGTTTGTTTTGTTTGCAATGCAAATTTCCGCGATGTAGCCGCCATGTTTTCTGGCCGCGCGGCCGTTCCACCACCTCCAAGCCGCCTCTAATCCCCCAGCCCAGCTTTCGAGCGTAAAATAAGCGAATGAATCAGTGAATGCGCATTTACTTAACCAACCGATCATCTTTGCACAATTTACTCGCAACCTGCGCGCACGATGCGCTCGTATCGTAAACGCAGCCGAGACTTGGGCCGTAAAATATGCATTTATTTGCACACCGCGCCGGATGATGTTCGCTGCGCGGCCGCGCTTGTGAATCTCGTTCGATGCAAAACAGAAGACGATACGGATCAATTCCGACGTCTTCCTGTTTTATCTGCGCCACGGAGTTATATATTCCTGGTATAAAATAAATCACATTCGTCGAGACCTCGAGACTCGCAGCCAACAACGGTCAAAACCCCAGCACTCGTGTTTAATCAACAAGACCGCTTGAGCAAACGTCTAAAAGCTGTTCTTGATCCACATTAATTTCGATCATAATCGATTAAGCTTCTTCTATGTCTCGATGATATCAGTTGTTTACTTGCAAGGAAAGTTCGCACAGCGGCACAGCAAAGAAATTGAAGAAATGCCGGTCAACGTGTAGCAGCAGTTGCACGGGAATATGATTGATTATCAGCGTTGCGCGTGATGGATTGCGCTCACTTAACGGTGCAATATTAAAATATTGCATGACGTAAGACCATGTTTGATCTAAAAAACGCAAACTTAAAGTGTTTTATCGCCAAGCACACCTACTGTTAGCTTTCTAATAGTGTGCACAGTTGGATTTAATGTTAAAAGAAGATATTAGCAACATGTAATGGCGAAAATGCATTTGCTAAGAGCACAGATGCATAGAAGAGAAGCAGTAGCGATCAGAAGTTACCGACTGACGAGAAGACTGTTGCCATGCTAGACTATAGAATATAGAGAGACTACTAGACACTGCAGAGCGTCACGTCGTTCGAGTAACACAAATCCGAGGAATCGGTCGGTCGTTTCGACAAGATGCTGCGCAAATGACTTAATTAACCCGTTAATGGAGCTGCAACCACGAATGTGCAAAAGTTTTTAGGGTAGTTGAAAGTTCGTCCTCGATCTACGAAGCACTACAAATATTACAATGTTGAAGAGTGGAAGAGGGTACAGTACGGTTCTCTCTAGGTATTTTCTAAAAACAACTGTGCTAGTTGAACATCACTTCCTTACAAGTCCAAACTAGGAGTACACAGTGCCCGAGTCCACAATTTCATCCAAACAATATCTCCGCACTCCTCCTCACTCCTCACTCCTCGCTGGTTGTACTTGTACTCCAGTTCAGGCAGTGTGTAGGACAACGCAGCGGTATTGCAACAAGAAAGATCGAACTAAGGAAGAAAGCTTCGAGAAGCTTTGAACCTCCGGCCTGCTTCTGCCAGCATGTGGGCATCTTCGTCGCCGTGGATACAGCTATTCGGTGCCGGTGCCGCTCCACTACTGCCACTTGGATTTATTAACGCAACATTAGAGGATTAGAGCGTACTGGCGGACGACGGCGCATTACCGTACAGGCCGATGATAATGCCGTTGCACGCGCACTCCCAGCTGGCCATAATGCACACACATACACATCGGGCGAGGAATCGAATCGTGCCCCGACACGCCACACGATCGGAATCGTGCGACACGACAATGGCAGGTGAATTGCACGCAGCAATGAAACGAAGAAACGGCACGGCGCGCAGGAGGAAAAAACTTTCACAACTTTGCAAAGGTCCTCATCCTAATCTTCTTCGCTCTTGCTGCGCATCACTGACACTGAGCAAATACAAATGGATTAATTTCTCGCTTGTTATTAAGTTTTATGGTTTTAGTCTATTACAAGCCTATCATACTGCATCTCCAGGTTTTGTTCATACATCTACAGTGCATTTAATTTATCCCTGAACATAGGACAATGCAAAGCCCATAAGAAAACACAAAACCTCAAAAAACAGATTCGGAGATTGCTCCCAAACCACTGGACGATTTGAATTATCTCTTCCGATTCTTGCTTCTATAAATAATCCACCTCGTAAACAGTTTTTGCGCTATTTTTACCCTCGTCAGTTTATTCCTCCTGTTTTCTCCCGAACGATGGTCCCGAGGGAAATGTCGTCAAAACTTTTTCTACTTTTTCGCCCAGTGTACGGAAACGCTAAACGCTATTGGGTTGAAAATTACCACAATGATAAAGCATACATTTTGACGGGTTTTATCGTCATCTGCATATCCATCGGGAGTATCGTTTGAGACCTGCAGTTCCTGATGCGCAATGCGCTAGCCTATGTTCGAAAAGCGCTGTATAACTTCAACAAAAGTGGCATTGAATTAAAGCATTATCCTGTAAAGCTCCGCGGGGATTTTTATGATGCCTCCTTATGCTGAGTAGGTCCAGCTGCCGTTTCGTTTGAGGACGAACGGC
>JARJDQ010007078.1:0-46852 GCA_030264215.1 Geostiba sp. GC000077 | reverse complement strand
TGAAAATTTTGATCCAGGACTTGTTATTTTAAAATTCAATTTCTCCTACGATATTGCCAGTAGATCGAAAAATGCAATTGGAATAGGTAACAAATTAAATAATCTTTAAATTACAACCTAAATTAAAACAAAACATAATTATAAACAAAGTTGACAGAGAAACTTTATGGCTCTGTATCTCGGCCATGAAGAACAATTTCCAACTTTTTTTTCGCTAAATGTACTTATTTCAATGCACTCTATAAAACCTCCATAGGGGAATTACGCTATTAATAGGACACACTGTATAATAATAGTTGGATATACCTACATTTTGTCATTGGTTCCATTATTTTGTCGTTTTCTTGGATTGATAAGATTTCCATATCATCAAAATTATATTACCAATCCAAAACCCAATCTGTAAGCTAGAGTATATTTTTGTCTATACTCAAAACCTGCATAGAGTATAGACTAAAATATACTCTCCCATTAATCGTGTTATTCCTCTGAAGGAGTTATTAATTATTGATTTCCTCTATGATTGTTATTTTAATACTATGGCAACAATTTCACTGGTCCAAGTAACAGTTTCAAATTCTATGATCTGAAAAATAAAAATGCTTAGGTTTTTGCCAATAGATCAAAAAATATTAATTGGAATATTAAATACATTTAATAATCATTCATTTACACCTTAAAATTTTCTAAATTGATGGTAAATATCTGTTTTTAATTTATAGCTTCATCTGTTAATAATTAAGAGTACTATTCAGTCGCTAGAATTATTTCAATATTTTTCTCGAGCTTCACAACAATAAACATCCCCTGCAAAGGAATGAGGAAGACTTACGTCGTTTTTTATTTTTATTTTGGAATTAGCAAGGTTTCCTAATTACAGAAATTTTTTTAACCAATTTTTAAAGTTCTTTTTGAGACCTTAAAAAATTGTTAAAGAATTTTTGCTCCAGAAATGAGTCTCGATTCTGAAAAACCTCAATACTTAATAACTCGATGAATCTTTTTTTTAAGATGTGCCCTCTTCACTAAAAATCCCTAACTATCACACTACAATAGGATTTTATCAATTTAAAAATCAGTAAGTCTTCCTCATTATGCGATTAATGGGACACCCTGTATACATGTACTGCCAAGGACCAATTTTGTCAAGCCACAATATAAACTATAAAGAATCCATCCCTTTTGCATAGTGTCATTGTTGGAGCATACATAATTTTGGAACAAGTTGCAATCAGTTAGTGCTCGTCTGCATGGCCAGCCAACAAATCATAAAATAAAGTGGCCAACGGCGGTGTCACCATGTCACAGCAATAAAATTATGCGTAACCCCGAACACGACTGATATTTACGATCGTTTGGATTTTCTCGCATTTGTTCTCGTTCATTACTTTTTGTTTTGTGTATTTTGCGCTGGGGCTAAGTAACACTTGCCCGCTGCCTTTCATCCTCAATCATGTTATCATATATTTATTGTGCGCGGCGCAGTGCGCACACGCAATGGTGTGATGCATCTGACTTTCATGCGCCGGGTGAAAAACGATAAAACCGTCGCGTCGATGTGCGCGGCGCATTATTATTATTCAGTAAGTGCAATAATTTAGTGTTTTAAATAATTTTACGAGCCACCAACACACGTCCGGGCATTGGCCATTCTTATGAGCGGCGCGGCGCGTTTAATGCATGCGAACAGTGTGCGGTTGTGCGCAGACGCAGATCGAGACATCGAGCCATCGAACGCGAAGTGACTTATGCGTGTGCCGAGACACAAGGTACACACACACGCATGCGCATATGCGTTTATTTATGCGCGATGCTCAGGCAACTTCCTATACACTTGCATCGGCAAGAGGCACGAGGTTCGCCTTTTGCGAGTCCCTCAAAGTTTATAGGACGTCTGCGTAATAATTCTGAATTTAGACATGACATATATCGTGGCCGCGGAGCCGGTGCCCCGGCATCGGCCTGGGCGAATGCCATAATAATCGTTTTTAATTAATGCGAGATTTATTATCGAACGGACTGAGGCGCCCGGTACTCTAGCGGTCGGGGAGCAAAGTGCGTCGCAACATTGTGCAACATTTCGACATATTTTCACTTCATGCAACGCCGAGCGAACTTTCTTTCGGACGATGGTTTTCGTTTTGTTTTGTACGAAGGCTCTGGCAACGTCGCTGGTGTGTGGCGGGTGGCGGGCTTTTAGCGTCCGCGAGCTTTCGGTGTTGGTGCGCGCCGCCGCGCCGGTATGGCGAGGGAGGATGTGCATGCAGCTTGTCCCTCTTCCGACATAAATCACTCAGGCCGCTGTCCGCAGCGCTGACTGCTGAAGATTTGCGACTAAGCAAATGTCACGGGGTCAGCAAAAAATCTATCCTTAACGCGATGGCAAAAGCAAAACCAGCCGACAACAGCGCCCAGCGCGGCACAACAGCTACACACACACGCGCGATGAACCCCGAAGCAAGCCGAACGTATCGCGCGTCGGTGTCGGCGCTCGGGGCAGAGAGGCATTATGCCTTTTGCGAATTTGTATGGACGGACTATACAACCGCTCTCTTCGCCTTCTTACGGAGTAAGAAGTATACCAATGTTTGTTACATGTTGTATAATTTATGTTCGCACAACACGAAACGCAAATACGCGAATTTATTGCACTTATTATCACATACTTAGTGCATGCGAGGAAAACACGGCGAAGAAATAAAAAAACACATTGCCTGCCAACAAAGAAAAAAATCTGTACAAAAACATCTCAACCTCAGCGCCAAGTCGAAAGTCAATAGGACTGGGCCACTGGGCGGGCTTAAAGATTTGGATTTGGCCGATTTGGAGATTTAAGTTTATTCGATATTTTCGAAACGAAAGCGCTTAATTTAATGCTAATCGATATCGGGGAGTGAAGTAGCCGAAAATGGCAATTAGCTTGGCTTTTATCTACACACGACTTCACGTAACGACGCGCGCAATGATTTGATTTATGCATCCTGCGCCGAGTCGCCGCGGACTTGGTGCCTTGATTAAAAGATTATAATTAATGGCGGGCAAAGAAACGGGTATTGTTTGATTTATGCACGCGAACCGGGCGCAACGCACACGGCAACTGTTTTCATGTTTTCAGTTTTCACTCATTCCGTAATTTTAAATCAACATGTGCGCGACGCACATTTGCATAATTTATTGCGCTCGAAATAAATTGGGTCGTTCAATCATTTATTCACATTGCGGATCGATGTAATTTTCATCGGGTAACATTTTTTCTGCCAGTGTTTTGTGTGTCCAAATTTAAAACTTCACCGTGCTATACAGCCAAAATTATTCAAACCAGGAAAACAAAACGCCGGCTGAACATTCCGCGTGTTGATTGATGAGTGAATTGAAATTCGTTTGGAAAACTAGCTGCCCGACCTTGATCGCGACGTAATTTATTACCAATCGATTGCAATGTATTAAATATCAAACAATAAATTACGAAATTATTAGCCCATGTGTGTGATGGTTTTTTTTTCGTATGTTTCCTTCGTTTTTGTAATTTATTTGGTATTCAAATATCCAAGTTTCGCGTCTAGCAACAAATAATTACGCCGGGAAGGGAATGGGAAGCGAAACATGATGAATTGTCCATCACAAATGTGAAGACAAATAAATCATTGCACGCCTCTTATTTCAACTGTCTCGTCTCGTTTTGGGGCATTGGTCGTTTTCCGCCTTCCTACACGACTGACCAGACATTTTTGAAGTGCACAAACGATGAGCGCATCAAATCGAAATCAATGGCTCTCAAATCATATGCTTTTGCATGATGGCTTACATCCTTGCATGACAACGTAATGATCGCCTGTTACATGCGCTGGCTCGATAAGTCAATACATAATTAGAGAAGTGGTCTAAAACATAAATCATTAATTTTATAAGGTCACTGAGTAAGCGAGTGCTTGAACCGTCAGTCCGTCACCGTCCAGCAATGCGCCTCTTTCGGTTTCTTTGCTTTTGTTTGCTTCACGCTTAAAGATTAAATATTACTCACCTCAGCATTTGAATAAATTACATCGGTATTCAAAAACCATTGGATTCGCCTTACAATTTGTAAACGGAGCGCAAACATTTGCAAAATTGCAAAGGAAGTTGGCACTTATTGAAATGCGTTGCAGCTAAAAACCTAAACTCTTAAACAAAATGTAAATTTATGGTTTTTGGCGAAAAGCGAGAAGCAGCACGTTCCGGCCCCAGGGCTAACTATGTCTATTCACATGCATTTTATTGTAACGCTTCTAACACCATTATTTGTTTGTTACAGGTAAGTTGCCGACTTTTCTGCACTCATAAATCCTCCCAGACCGGTGCGATTTTGGCGTGCTCTCTCTGTGACTGTGACTTGGTTGGATATTTGCGCAAAAAGTAAGTTTTTCGTACTTTTGGCTACATGGGAAGAGAATGCGGGCAACTTTCGAGGTTTGCGACCGACCCTCCACAAAACGGTGGGGGCTTTTTAAATATCAATGAAAAACGTCCCTTCTTCACGCCACATCACAATGACTGACAGCAATCGAGATTTATTGCTCGTTTACTTTGGCTAATAATTCATTTTTCCGGTGCGCTGGGCGTTATTGCAGGGCCGAGGAGAAAACTTTTTCCGACACAAATGGAACAATGATTTTTCTTGCTGCATAGCTAACCTCTCGGAGTTGGTTGAAATGGCAACGTTGCTCTTTTAAAAATGAGCGACCAGCAGTGTGACTTAAGAGTTAAGTCTCATTAAAATAGTTTGCTAATTCTAAATCTGCACGAGCGGCGATTAGGAAACGTTATTTTTAGCCCCTGCGCCGTACGGCGGGATGATTTATATCAAAATGTTGATTTTGGCAGCGCGCATTTATTTCGAAACACATATCAACAAAATGCACATCATTAAATTTATCGTCCGTGTCCGCGGCGTTTCGACGTAATGGTTAAAAATTATATTGTCCTGGTTGTGTCGCGGCGGATCTACAGCGGCGCATAAATAATTGCGAAATGACACTATTTTTACTTATTAACGGTACACGCGGGTACACAAGTTCTTGTCGCCACATCAAACGGGCGCCACACACACATGTATGGGGTGAATTATGCGCTGCATGCCGTGCGTAATATAAATAAAATTTGCCTGATTGATGAAACTGTCTTCTGCGTGGCGGTGTCGTGCGTTATGCCTACACAAAAAGATGCCAGCCCAGACGTTTGTCGTAATTCGTAATGAAGTTAGAAGATCAAGCGGCGGTCGGCGGCGCGCTCGCACAGTGGTTCGGTAATAAATAACGCAATAACGTAAAAATCTACTGGCGCGGCGGAAAGCTACATCTTCCTCGTTTCGAGTACGAACGCACGCGCGGGAAACAGTGAACAGCCACAGCGAGTGAAATTTAATAAACCCGCATCTGCTCCCTGCGCCAACAAATTAACATTGACATTTTTACAATCCCCATTCCATTCATATGCATGTAGATATAAAGTGCAGCGTTTTTCGTCGATTGGTGGCAGTGCCTTTTACGGAAATAAAGGGCGCCTTATACGATCAATCCATCATTCCATTATTCCATGGAATGATCGCTCAAGGTGGCCTTTAAATTTAAAACAAAATTCAATAACTTGACAATGTGCCATTTACTGAAAGTAAAGGGCGCTTTATACGATCAATCCATCACTCCATCAGTCCATATGGAATGAACGTTCAAGGTGATCTTAAAATTAAAAACAAAATTCTATAACTTTACAATATGCCATTTACTAAAAGTAAAGGGCTCCTTATACGATCTATCCATCACTCCATCAGTCCATATGAAATGAACGTTCAAGGTGGCCTTAAAATTATAAACGAAATGCTATAACTTGACAATGTGCCATTTACTGAAAGTAAAGGGCGCCTTATACGATCAATCCATCACTCCATCAGTCCATATGGAATGAACGTTAAAGGTGGTATTAAAATTAAAAACAAAATTCTATAACTTGACAATATGCCATTTACTAAAAGTAAAGGGCTCCTTATACGATCTATCCATCACTCCATCAGTCCATTTGAAATGAACGTTCAAGGTGATCTTAAAATTAAAAACAAAATTCTATAACTTTACAATATGCCATTTACTGAAAGTAAAGGGCGCCTTATACCATCAATCCAACACTCCATCAGTCCATATGAAATGAACGTTCAAGGTGGCCTTTAAATTATAAACGAAATGCTATAACTTGACAATGTGCCATTTACTGAAACTAAAGGGCGCCTTATACGATCAATCCATCACTCCATCAGTGCATTTGAAATGAACGTTCAAGGTGGCCTTTAAATTATAAACGAAATACTATAACTTGACAATGTGCCATTTACTGAAAGTAAAGGGCGCCTTATACGATCAATCCATCACTCTATCAGTCCATATGGAATGATCGTTCAAGGTGATCTTAAAATTAAAAACAAAATTCTACAACTTTACAATATGCCATTTACTGAAAGTAAAGGGCGCTTTATACCATCAATCCAACACTCCATCAGTGGAATGAACGTTAAAGGTGGTCTTAAAATTAAAAACAAAATTCTATAACTTGATAATGTGTTGTACATGTCCATGATGAATGATCAGTTATTGTTTGACGATGCCCTCGATACCTCATACCCCTTTCCCTTTCCCCCAAAAATTGCTGCCGTCGCATCATGGCTCAATATCAATCCATAAATCAACACCCGATACCCTGGAATAGATGTAGGCATAGATAAATCTGCGTTGCCTTTTCGTACGCATTTAATGATCAATAAATCAATACATCACCGGGCCGGGCCGATTGTGCATCTTTGTAATGTATTGCGCATTGCATGCACATGCGCATCGGTTACCATTTGTTCACGGAATTTAATAATATTTGTGCAGAACTGCAGAAATCGATAAAATTGGTTTTTCCACACACCGAAAGAGCAACCCCGGTGCAGCTGTTGCCAATCGTAATCTTCATCAACAATCTGGCTAATAAATCTTGTCGCTTTTGTAGCTCCCTATAATCTAATGGTTACCTCGAACGTATTCTTTTGATTATTACACTTCATCTCACATTGCGCAGCGCACGCCGCACGCGTGACTGACTGCGTTGCGTTTGTGGGGCGCAAAATTTGAAATGTACAAAGAGCCGTTTGATCTAACGTAATCACTAATTAAACATGTCACTCTTAACAATTAAGCAAAACAATCCGCCGCCGCCGCGTGGATAAGTGGTGGTGGGTTGATGTGGCGGCAGCGGTGGGGCCGGTGGGTGTTGTGCGTGGGGTTGAAAGGAAGCGGCAGGAAAAGAGGGGGATGCGAAACGAATCAAAGGCATGTCGGGAGCGCGCTGCCGGCGAGCATCAACTATTTCCAACCGCCGCTCTCCGCCGCCGAACCGACACCGCCGCGAATTAATAATATAATATCTGCGGATTGGCGGCGTGTGTTAAGTGGCTTGAGGCCTTCATCAAACGGAATCGCGCTGTGTTCCGTAATCACCGCCGATTGCCTTCGCGTTTGTCTCGCCATACAGCTGAAGCACATCAACACGTCCTGGCTGCTTGTTGCTGACTGCTGCATGCTCTTTTCACATGTTGAATGCATACAGTGTGGTTTGAGAAATCAATACAGGGTGCCCAAAAAGTGGCGGACGAACTATACTCGGCACTTTTCTTTGGTTAATTCTGAGCTGATAATCTTAATACTCAAATGTTCTAACTCTCTTCGTTTGGTCACACGAGGTCATCAATGTTGCAATTTTTAGGTTACAAAATATGCGTAATAATAAAATTATTTTGCTTTCCACAGTAGCTGTTTTAAAAATAAAACACATCTCCAAAGTCAATTTTCTCTTAAAATGCATCTAACCTCAATATTTTTTTTTGTAAACTTTGACTTAAAATTTGAATTAATTCAATAGACGACAGAAGTTTCCGCGCATGAGAGAGAGAACAATACTTTGGAATCGTAAACTGGCAAGTTTGCGCACCTGCACTCAGATGGCACTGTTCTTAGACGGTCGACAGTCTCCTCTGTGGTCGACAGTGTGTCGACAGCAACCACCATTGTTGCGTTGTCATGAGAGATATTTGATACATTAATTTGAAGTTGCATGAACTTGATCTAGATCTAGTCCTACTTGCAATTGTTTAACGTAACTATACAATTTGTATTGATAGAGCGGGAAGGCAGAGCCTAAAGTAGTATCGCAATACTAAATGCGCTTTCGTCATCTATTCAAAGTGTAAACCATTCTGGTTAGATGCCATTTAAAAGAAAACTGACTTTACAGGATTGTTTGATTTTTTAATAAGCTACTGTTTGACGAAAAAGAATTTTGTTATTACGCATATTTGTATCCAAAAAATTGCAACTTTGATGATCTCGTGTGGCTATACGAAGAAAGTTACAGGATTTTTGTAATAAGATTTTTAACTCATAATTAACCAAAAAAGCGCCACATGTTGTTCTTCCGCAATTTTTAGCACACCCTGTATACCTGCATGAAGAGAAGAAGCAATTTATTAATGGCATGCGCAAAAATAAGATATTTGCCTCCAGGGCGATTTGAGTCCTTTGTGGGTTTGAGTTTACTGAAGGGATCACATATGAGCAAACAGCTAATCCCAAAATGGGACATCTCTTTAATATCAGGGGGACATTCAGGTCTCAAGAAAAGGCCAACAATGGTATTACATTTCCAATCTCGATTAAAATTGCTCCTCCTCCTGCCCTCCTGCTCTTCTTGCAAGTGACTCACCTTTGATGATCGCTTTTTAACGTTAATCTCCAATACGATGTATCTCCAAACACCAAACGATAAAAATTAGGGTTTCACCAAGACAATAATATTGGTCTTGAATCTAATTCTTCATCTTGTCTTGAAAAAAAAAACATCTTGAAGAAAATCTTGATTTTGAAAATGTTGCGCCACAATAATATAATAATAATAATAATAATATTTATTTCAATTCAAACAGCAGGAAAATTGCCTTTCTATCAATAATCAATTTTTCTCCAAGAAATATTTTGTCACTTCTTGTCTTGATCTCGACAGAAAAATCTTGAAAAAATCTTGAATTTCGAGATTTTCGTTAAACCCATATCAAACATTGAAGAAGTCCGACTTTGAGCAGCCTTTGAGCTGACGAGTACAGTGCATAATTTACGATTGAGCTCTGGATTGGGAAGTATCGCGGTGTGATGTTAATCCAAGCTAATTATAAACTTCAATAAATAACGATTTTGTTTTCTCGGACGCGTTACGCACGCAGGAGCTCTCGTTGGGAGCGTTCTTTTGCCCGTTGTCGAGGAAGCGCTTAGTATCAACATTTCGGGAAAAAGAGACGCAGGAAACATAAATCCACTCGGCGTCAATTACTTAAGGCGCTTTTCCGACAGCCGCGAACGCACATCAATCCGACTTATTTATAATAACGACGAATGCGAGTGGCGTTCTGCGTGCGCACACCGAGCTTGAATAGGATCAAGCTGAGCGTCAAAAGGTCTACAACTTGCACTAGTTGCACTCAAAGATTATTTAAAACTATACGCGGGCGCGGTTATGATGGATTACAATTGCAATCTTGATGTGACACGAACAAAAGTGTTTGCTAAATGTCACTTTCTGAATGTTACTCCTACACAACGAGTTGGCATAAAATCATCGCACGCGGTGCATCCAACGATCCCACCCAGCAACAATGTGTCATTCACTCGCGGATTTGATCGGCGCGATCCAGTTTGCAGCGCTTTTATATATGTATCAATCATAATATTTACAATTAAAATTTGCGCAAAATGCACTCGCTTACACCGTTTTTCAATCAATGTCAATCGGATTTACGCACACGTCACACGCTTACTCGGAACTGTTCCCACATGGCGGGAAGCCTATAGAACATATCCATCCATAGAGGTTTTACGTCTAGTCGTCGGGATGGGTTCAGCGCGTTTCAGCGGCGCGCGGCGTCAAAATGTTGAAAAATAAAAAGCGGTAACATTGCAGCAACAAAACATTCACACCGGGCGATGGTTGGGTATTAATTTTAATTAACCGCGAATATTTTATGTCCAATTGCGGCACAGAGTGCGTTTGTTGCGCACCGATTTGAAAATTACGCATGAAAACCGCTCTGTAACATTTTATTATTTGCGTGAATGAAAGCGCTGCTTTTATTGCTCACCACGCCGCCGCCAGCGCAGGTTACAGCTAGTCAGCCGTGGTGGAGCACATTTGAACGTGGTCTAGAGCTGAAGGTTTTTTGTTGTTCATGGTTGGCTTCAATTTTATCGCGAAATAATTGAATTAAATTAAATGCAAATTAAATTAGATTAAAAATAAAGCATTGATCCCTATGCATGCGCAGCACAAAACGCGAAAAGCTTTTCCTTTTGCCATTTGTATGGACATTCGAATTAAACGTATGTCACGAGCACGAATTAAGTTTCAATTAATTCTTTTGTGCGCGTTTGTGGCTTCTTACGCCTCAAGGTACGACATTCACCTTAACCAGTGCCGCATGCCAGGGCAAGGGATCATTGCTTGCTCTTTGGTTGAATCAAAGATGAAACACGCGGCAGCCGCAGAGAAAATGTGCACACAAAAAAAAATCGCGGAAATCTGAAAGAATTAAATAAGGACTGTTCGTAACAGGTGGGTGGATATCTGGAATCAAAGCAACGCGCAAAATGCTTGCTACATCCAAGAATAAAGTAAAAGTATCGGTTCTATAAGAGCTTGGGGCGTCATGATCCGGTAGGGTATACGATTGAGGTTAGGGACAGGGACAAAAATCGACAGTGTTGTACAGTGTTGCATCGGTTGCATGTCCCACGTGCGCATTTGTTTCGCTCGGCGAGCGTGTGTGCGTGCGTGCCGGTGACGTTTGATTTATGTAATATGCAACCCGTAATTCTAGTAGCCAGCATTCGGAAACGTGCGCGCTCGTCGCACACACACAGAGGCTGAACACTATAGCCAAGCAAGGTGATCATTGAACTGGTGAGTCATATGATGGTGATTGAATGGCCTGATGGATATCTGCCATTAACGGTGACAGTTTTAAGACCGACAGTTCCCTCCGCAGACACCCACACAAGCAGTTGTGCGCCATTCACCACCAGCGCACACAACGGGCGCCGGGCATGTGCATGACGGCAAAATAAATGTTTTAAGGTAGTCCTTGGAAGCGCATGACGGAGCCGAGCGTTTTCGGCGCATCCACCAACCTACGCTGCTATCGAGCAACCGAACGCAGATGTACTCACCATTCGAACTCTCTGGGACTCGCTGTCTGCTTTGAACAACTGTCAAATCATTCGTCTTGTTAATACCGCTGCCGCCCGGCGACACGTCAGGCGGAAAACATTTGTCACCATCGTCACGCCGCGTTTGTATCAATCCACAACACTTTTATGATGTTCAAAATTTGAGTTTTGTGAATTTTGATGATTACTTTGCGTTTTGAGGAAGATTGGAAGCAATAAATGTGTGTGGGTCGGGTGCGACAGAAAAATGGCAATGCCAGAAAATTGAGTACTTTATTAAACGGTTTTGTCTTTGGCATGTCTCTCGCCCGTCTCGTCGCGCGCATTGCGAGACGAACAAGCTCTCCGAGCGCTCTGCGCCCGTCCGTTTTATCATCGGACGTTTTGAGTTTTTCGTGGAGTTGACATGGGACTTGACACGAAATGCCGAGCGCCCGGTAATAATGTTCGCTGACAGTCGTCATTCGCCCAACTTCATAATAGAGAAAAGTTTTGTTTTAGCCGCCGCGCGCTCTCCCTCTGCTGGCCAACGCGCTGCGGGGGCGGCAGAGGGGTGGCGGCCGGGGGTTTGGCGTGGTTTTGATGTTGGCGTCAGCCGCGTAGTAGCAGGGCCCCACAATGACAGGCAGACGCAATCGTGTCTTGTCGCACTGTCGCAGACAATGAGTCCGAGGCTTCTCTCATTGCGAAACTTTCAGTTACAGTTTGTTTTTGATCAGCAGGACTCGTCAATTGTTGTGTGTGACCCGTAGTGCCACGCACACACATACTCCTCTCGTCCTCCTCTCAGCTGGTCCTGCTCCTGGTATTCAAAGAGCGCGAACGCTCGTCACAGCGCACAAGTCTTTTATCATTCATTCATTTTCCATTTGTGTCCTCTCTCACCAAGCCCCAAGCCCTCCACCCTTCATCGTGTCATGCGTTGGTTGGGCTGGTCTATGACGCGGTTGGCATTTTCGTCATTTTCTTTTGTCTTCCAAATTCTACTCCACACTGGGCTACCCTTTATCTATCGCACGTTGATAAACATAAATAACGTTGGCAATGTTGTTCTGACCGGTTGTTTTTTTAATTAACAGAGATGTGCGCGTCCCACCTCGGTCGGTGGCTCGTCCCGACGTCCCGAGGTTTCAATTAGTTTGGCGCTTGGGTCCATATTTCGCATGGTGGACGCTGGTGTGTATTCTTCTTCAATGTGCTGCTGGGCTGTGAATTTTCGTCCACGCCTCGCTTTTTGACGTGGGGTCAAAAATTAATAAATTATGACCGAAATTTATGGCCAATAAATATGTCAGTATTAGTGGTAATTATTTCGCGAACAACTTTTGTCCCGCGCTGCTCCAGCGCACCCTGGGCAGTGAATTATTTTGCGCACAGGAAAAAGCACATTGG
Source organism: Geostiba sp. GC000077 (assembly GCA_030264215.1). Taxonomy (NCBI): domain Eukaryota; kingdom Metazoa; phylum Arthropoda; class Insecta; order Coleoptera; family Staphylinidae; genus Geostiba; species Geostiba sp. GC000077. The sequence goes on along the minus strand of JARJDQ010007078.1, from coordinate 34,184 downwards.
GAGTCATATTAAAATGAATGCATACCGAACTAATTTTGCCACAGAGAGGGATCTGTTGATAAGATTGATGCGCCATAGTGGTATAGTAGGCTGGCAGGTCCCATGGACATTTTCATCAATTACACACAGATGGCTGGGGTCCACAGACCGAATCTTTATTTGTTCAATTTGCGCATCCACGCTCCGAATGAAATTTAAAACGCATAGGTGCGCTCGGCAATATGGACATAGGTCACATAGAGGTAGAGGTGAGCGTTCCGTGGCTCTGTGCATCTATGCACAAAAGTGAGGCAACAGTGGCACACGATATTGTTCTGCCTGGTTCAGGTCCCGGTTTCGTTACGTTTCGTTTCGTTTCATTCCAAGCGCCCCCCAAACAGTACGCGTTGGTCGTTTGGCAAATCATTCGGGCGGCCGATGCGCCTCGCACACCGTGCCCATTTGAACAATACAATTTTCTGTGTGAATGATCAAACCTGTTAGTTTGATAGTTAATTAAAATCCAAATTATATGTGCACGCGAGCGTAACGCAAAATAATATTAAATTATTAATAATCAAATTATTCCGTTTGATCCGCGGATTGGGCAGTCCGGGGGTTGTGCAGGATGTGCGCCCCAGTACCTACGACTAGGTGGAACGCGTCGATATACCTATAAAAGATTAACGGCATGCATTGCTGGATACTGGATTTTAATGCGATGCACACACGGATACTATATTTCATGTGTGCACTTCGTTTTACAATACCGAAAATACCTGTGTAAAACTGATGTAAGCTTTTTTTTATAATAAAATTAAGGTCACGGCCGTATCGAAGATACAACCAACCGGGATTTTTGTGCGATGTAGTACTACTTGGTGTGATTGGCATTTTTAAACGCGCATCATAATCTTAATAATAAAGCGCATTCGGTTCGGTTTGTTAAAGCGTGATGGCGTGACGGGGCGGCAGCGGCGGCGGCGTGGTGTGTTCGGTATTTTTGGAAAGGAAGGATTTAGTGCGAAGACGAGCGCCGAGGAGTTCGGCGCGCATTAGTCGCGTAATAAATCTCTCGCCCGATGGTTCTGGTGTGCGGAGATCAGCGCCACGTCGCGGAGGAGGAGGCGGCTGGTAAGGCGCGGGAGAAAAAAGGCGGCTGGCGTGCGCGCCCGCGGACGAGACGGGCTGTTCGGGCTGTTGCTGTATGCAAATAAGTCGGCGCGGCGCTCGCTCCCACTCTCCGGGAGAGACTGGCCGGTGATATATGGGGCACCAAGTGTCAACTTGGAGTGATGCATGGAGACACTGCGAACTGACGAGGAGAAATAGAAGCCCCGACTAAGCACTACCCGCGTATAGTTATGCCACTAAAACTTTATCTCCCAGGTTCTCCCATACTGGTTGTGTCGCAGCACAAATATTACCGGTGCGACCTGCCTTTTCCTAGCCTATGGCACTATTCATCAAATTATCTGCTAATGGAAGTTTTCAGAGAAATTCCTGATAAGTTATGAGCAGCCCTGACGCTACAGACAGACGGACTTTCAGAGTTCACAGAGGAGAGGGACCTGTAGGGACGTCGGACGTGTAACATCACTGACACTTTATTATTACCATTATGATTATTAATGTGACGACTTTAAAGTTCTCCATGTGGCAGGAATCATGACATAGATGGAGCGCCCTCGTAGACGAACCAATAGGACTCGAAAGTGCAATTTGAAGTAATTTGACATTGCCCGGTACGAGATATGGGCCAGACGAAACTTCGCGTATCTGAACCCTGAAACCCCCTGGAGGGATGAACAGATATTCATTGCATCTCTGCACTGTAGAATGTCTATGTATGAAGAATAAGTGGACTGTGGACCCGGCTGAGGAGAGCAACCGAAAGAGCAAAGTTTGAGCGATGGCCAGTGGTAGTGACACTTTCCAACACTTTCGGAAAACTGACAATGATAGCTTACGTATTAGTAGGATTCGAGGTCTCCCGCGAGAGTGGACCCGTACGCAAATGGAGGGATTTGTCTTCCCGGTCAGCGGGAGTTCTTCGGGCACACGACGCTTGCCGGCGCCTTACCGCGCTACACCCGCTCCTCCTCCGTCCATCCATCCATCAGCCATCACGCAAGATGTATTTGAATAAAACTCCCCAGCAACAAACTTTAAATGGACGTTATTTATTGCGCGTATAAGTGAACGATACGTTTTTCTTTTCCGGGGACGTGATGCGCGATACGTCTGCTGTCGCTTTTCGGTCTTTTCAGTCCTTCAACTTTCGCAAAAGTTTTTCGCGCCGCATTTTCTTCAATATGCACCTCCCGCCTCCGAGTGTTTCGAGATTGGCTTCCGTCCCGCAGCGAAGTTAGGAAGGAGTTTTCATAAACGTCCCAAGCCGCTTACTGCTTAAAAACGGTGCCTCCATCTTTGCCCATCTTTCAGCGCACAAGTCAAACTCGATTGTAGTCTGGGCTCCCAATCTCTAATATTCACTATAATTAATTAGTTGTTTGAATAATTCTGTCGATAGTTAAGACGTGTGATTGGTGTATATCGAATGGCATCGGGGCTCCGAATTCTAAGCGCACATCAAGCAATATTGCTTGATTAATCGGACTTTGTACGTCATAAGTTTGTCGAATGGATTCGATTGACTGGCAAATTCATATAACTCCCTCGCTCTCCGAACCTATCATATAATGTAATCTGTGCTTGATTGCTCGGTTACTCTCCTGTTATCAACTTCGGTATGGGAGGGGCAAACTCCTGGCCGACGTGTTAGTGTAGTGTGCGAACGTCACATGGATCCCTCCTTGCATCTAATATTAAAGTCAATTGGAAAGTGCCATTTCGAGATCATACCACCAAAATCAAAGAGCATACTATAATCTATATTCGTCGAATATGGGTGCAATCTGCCCGATGTACTTTACTAAGTCGGACCTATCATCGTCAGAGAGGAGAGATTTGTATTTGTTGTTGCTTGCATGTTGCCTATATGTGACAGGGCAGTGCAGTGCTGTCAGGACAATTCTTCTAACGATTCCTTCCATCCGAGAACCGAGAATTCCTCGATATCCCTATTATGTCAGCAGCTACGATGCTATAGGAAACGTCCCCGTCCGAGCAGCGGCAGCTATTACCAATATTCGAATGGACAGTATCGGAAAAAGTCGGGCAGGCAGAATGAGTAAATATATGGTCGATGCCTGCGCTCTCGTTCGCGGATTCTTTACAACAAGGATCGTCCGTCGACGACGTCTGCAGTTGACAGCGAGCGCATTGAACGAACCAGAACCAGCTCGCAACTTGCGGCCGAACTCAAGGACTGGTCTATCCCGATCTATCCCGGTAATTAGACCGACATGCGAATCTATTCGTATATTGTGCAATACGGAGAAGGCGGACGGGGATGGCGATGATGCCACTGACAACTCGTGTCTGACCACAATTGCGTCGCACCTTTACCGAGATCTGCTGAGCTGTGAGCTGTGACATTCGTCGTTCCTCGCATTTCAAACCACATACAATGGGTGTCGATTTCAAGCCGGAGCCGGAGCAGCAATTAAAAATTAGCAAAACCGTACCTGCATTTCTCCTCCCAGCGTGGCGTGGTGAATAATATCGTTAACAAGCGCAGCCCGGTGGAGTGGATTCTTGGAAACTCATCGCGAAGAACAAGAAAGCGGCGCGCGCGCGCGCGCGGACGCCTGAATAGAGCGTGGAAAGTTTCTGGGTTACCTGTCAGGAGTCATGACTGGCGAACGGCGGTGATTGATAGATTGTCCATCATAATGGAAGTTTGAGATCATCCATCGTTGCGCGCACTCGGAAGACCGTCCCAGCCTACGCGCTCGACGCCCTTGTCAGGACATAGTGACGAGCGCATGATCGGTTATAGCAGTTCTTCGGAAAAAGAATCACGAAACGAGCAAGAACTTACAACATATTGCTCATATACCACTGCTGAGATAAAAGTGCATTGTCCTTGAACTTGTGCCATTCCAATAACCGGATAGTCAGAGTTACACATTCAATCATTCATTAATAAGCTAATTTATTTTTTTAAGTTATACATTGTTGCAGGTTGCAGATGCAGATTCTTGTTTTTCTTGGTTTTATTGCGATCTGTAATGTTTTGTTCGATGGCTAACTGCCTAAAAGTCCCCCGCTCATAATGCATGTTTTCATCGTGTCCATGTGCGAATGTGCGAAAGTATTGAGGCTTGCAGCAAAACTTGATTCGACATCCAGCGCATGTTTACAGCGTGCGGCTGCCATGGCTGGGGCGATTAATTAAATACTATAAATATGCCGCGCATGCACACACACTGGGCCCAGGCACCACTACACAAGCGGCCCGCTCGCGCGCCAGCCTCTGGTTCCAGCGGGTATACAAGGTGCGCAATAAATAATTGTTTGCGACAGATGACGTGGACATCGCTGGCACGGACAGATTATTTAAATGCGCGTGATGGACAGCCATGTTACGATATGATTATGCCGTCCGGGACAATGCTAATTCATATTTTATGTTTAGTTGTTTTGAATATTTCAAACGGCGCGCTTGGCGGCAGCGGCGGTTTGTTGTGTGCGGCCTGGGGGGCGGCGGGGGGGGCGCGTGTGGGTGCTGTGCGTCGTGTTCGCTTAGCCAAACGAACCGCCGCGGCCGCCGACCAACAACAACACATGATTGAGCGGGCGTTTTGTCGAAAAACATTTTCGCTCTAATGTGCGTATAACGCGCGCTACGACAACGTGACACGGCCAGAAAATTACCAGCTTCGGCTTATTGACTTCTCGTGCAATCATAGAGTTGATTTAACACACGGGGTGGGAAGGGGGTGCGGTGTGAAAGACGAATACTTATTCATTCGATTCCGGCGCGGTGTAAGGAAATAAGGATTTTTAAAATATCCGGTTTTGCTTAAAGGGGCAGAGTCGAGTTCACCCCGAAATTTTGGGATTGTACCTGAGGCGAAAAAGGTCATTACCGAGTTCTCTCCCGGGCTGTTTCCGCGCATCCCAAGATTAACAGGTACAATTTTTGGGTATGGTCTAGTTGGTTCATCGCTACAATAATCATCCTCCTTCTTAAAACCTGGGGGATGTAGACCAGAGGGTTAATTAACAGTATGTTGATTTCATTTGGTTGAGACGATTTTTGGGTAACATTTGTAATCTTTGGAGAGAACTAGGTCTTTAAAGTTGTTACCTGACTTTCACGGGAGAGAATCCGACTCCGCCGGTTTTTACTTAGAAAGATGTTGTGGGGATTGGAGGTGGTTGGAGCAAGGTAACCGCTTGCATGCCAAATATTAAATATTTTTTGTGCGTGCCACATATATTTTCTAGTATGCAAAGTGCACACGAACGCATATGGAGGAGGCTGGAAGGCATATGGAGGGCAAGAATAAATAAACACCATCGGCAGCCCTCAAACAAATACCAGCCGAGTAGAAAGTGCCTGCCTCCCTTGGTGTCGTATGTGCACTTTGGACGCGTTCCAATATATGTATTCGGCATCCAAATGATGCAATTACGAAGCAAATGGCCGGGCGCTTTATTGGAGGCCGCTCGCGCACCACCTTCCCCAACCTTCCCAACAACGCTGCCCAGGGATCCGGGACTCCTGATGCTATTGTTATGTGCGTCATGGCGCAAGAGTCTTTATTGCAGGCGCTGCGAAAGGTGGCGCCGCAGTGGGGTATTTACGATTTTGCTGATGCGTCTACTGGCCGACCCCCAAGGTGAGGCGCGCTCAACCACGAAGACCTTTCGAACTTTATGCACCATACTCGTATCAATAAGACAGAGTGGTGTGGATTGCGTAATTTCGATATTGGGCCTGGATGCGCTTATTGCGGAGGAGGCGCGGAATCGTTTCCACCTCTATTGCTATACACCTCGGGCAGTCGGGCGTTTTCCATTTTTATTTTCCTCCACTTGGAGATCACCTTGTGTGTTCAAGTAGGAATAGGAATGTGCTCAACCTGAAATTGATGCTAGTTGTTGATTTTTATGCATTCGCCGTGTTTCCGCTGCTCTGTTCAACCGACTGGCAATATTTATACATATCGGCTGTGTTCCTGTATTGTTGGGTTGGGTGTAGAGTAGATGTGGGTATTTTTTAGCTCAACGTTGTCGCCGCGTCACAATCATAGGTGGTGGGGCCTGGTGGCCAGTTCCGTTGTGCCTCCACCTTCCTTTTTGCGTCCCAATGTGTCGCCCGGTGGCGCTGCTAGATGCGTTATTTATGTGCAATCGGACCGACGAGGCATATCAAAATAGTTGGCGATTCGCATTGTGCTCGTCTCGAATAAATCGTTTTTAATTACTTGTGATTGAACCCGGCCAAATATCCTATACTCGTAAATTACGCGCATACCCTGTTGCCAATGCGCAAATGCATAAATATAACTTCTATGGTGTGTCCAACACCCAACACGCCAACACACCAGCGCCGAATAATGCAACTTTTACAACTCTATGATGGTCGCGCGCGGTTGCCACTGCGGGTTATTTTTATTTTGGAGAAATTTATTGCTTCCTACTGCGGTTAGTGTCATTGATTAAAGACTGAGTGGTGGCGGGCACGAAGCCGGTCGCGCTTCCAAGCGTCCTCGCTGGTGTATCATCACTCGCAGGTGAAACGCGCATCACTCCAGTTTTTCGGAAAGAAAAAATTGTTGGACGAATGGAAGAATGTTGGCCGCGCATAATTGAAATTCCGCGCACGACTCTATAATGTGACTGGTTTGCGCTCCGTGTTTAATTGACAACCAATTTTTCGTCCTGTCTATAAATACTGAAACGTCGGACCGGGCCCCGTGGAGCAGCGGTAATAATGGGACCAGTTTTTGGGACGACGGACGACGGCACTGACTGGGGCACCGTGATTAGTCCAGATTAATAGGAAGATATTAAGAATCGAGCTCGTCGTCGTCCGGACGGCTATTCTGGGTGATTCCACGTGTTACCCATGAATCAATCAGACACTAGTGGCAGGGATCAAAGTGTCTCAACTCTCGGCTGGCACTCTCGGGTGGCAGTGGAAAAGTAGCTTCGGGTTCGACGCGTTCGGTTGTCCTTCCACTCGCAGTGTGACGGGGCCCAGTGTGCTACCTTTTTCATGTATTTCTACGCCGCCGCCTGTGAATGATTGCCTGGCGTGTTCGGCGGGAAAAACACGCTCACAAGTTTTCTTTAATCAAGCCAATTAGATGACACTCTTGCAATGTTGGCATAGTTCGCTAACGAATGATCGAGGCCCAGATTGGAAGGAATGGGATATTTTTAATTTGGGTCCTTCCCAGTGGAGGCGCGGCGTTAATCGATAAGCGTGGGTAATAAAGTTATTGAAATATCGCCGCCGCCACCATCACACACCACACACTGTGCGCGCTCAGCGAGGTGACTCTGTCAGCGTGGTTCTTTTGTGCGCGCGGCAGCGCCTCGAGAACGCTGCCAGCCGCCCCCGGGGTTTAGCTCTTCGGGCACCCCTCCCCCTCCACCCGTCTCCAGTGCCCCTGATTTATGTGATTCCGGAATCATGGCTCTCCTCGCTGGCGCGCATACAGCGCGGATATTTATTTTATACATCTGTTCCCCTTGACATAATGTCCCTCTATATATCGCGTGCATGCTTTTAGAGAGTGAAGGCTGTTAAGGAGCGAGAAGCCATCATGCCGGTCGGCGGCGACGTGGAGCGAGACGGCGCGACCGCGCGCTGGAACGGTGGCCTAACCTCCGCGGATGGATGGATCTCTGCCGTCTTATGGTGCGCGCGGGGAGGGGGGGGGGGAGGTTTGGTGGCGGCGCGGCAGCGGCGGGAGGCAGGGGCGGTGGGAGTAGCCATTGAGAAAAGATATACGAGTATGAGTTTGTTGTACTGACTACCCACGGCGGGCGCCGCGAGCGAGTGTGCTTTATCGGCACGCGGGCGTTGCACTCGCGACGATACCATTCCGAAAAATTTCTCACAAAACAACGCGCCCCCGAACCGGAAGATGATCTCCTCGACGCGCACGCAGCATTGCGATATCAACTTCATATATCCTTTTGCCTCCGGTGATGTGGGCGATAGAGTTATGGAAGAGTACTTGGCATCGATGCCATCGTGCCAGGCCACATAACCTAAAAGTAGAACGCGCAACTGCGCATCAGGGAGTTATGACGATCAGTTCAGGCGCATCTGCAGTGAACTGAAATCTACTCATAATGATTGGTTTTCTCACTGATTTTCTGGAAGCCTGAATCCATTTATTTCTTCAATTTGGCTATTTTGCTTTCTGTCGTGGTTGATATATTAGAGCGACCGGCTGCCCCGGAGACATCGGGGTGCCCCCCGCTTATTGCACACACACACATCCACGCATACATACGCAGGTGTTGGCATACATATTGGGGCGCCGAGAGGAGAGTGCAGCAAATCGGAAAAGATGGAAAAGCCATTGAGGGTTGTCAAAAAGTTGTAAAATATTGGGCCCGTTCGATTCGGCCGAGGTCCGCGTCCGCGCACGCCGCCGCCGGCGCATAGCGCACAATGAGTCTGATGAATCGGCGCAAGTTGAGTGATTTATGTCGGCCACAGTAAATTGTGTGTGAACTGAGTGGTGGACGTGGTGGTGCCAGTGCATGCGTTCCCGTGGTCGGCCGGTGGGGGCCCCGACGGTGTGTGCGCGTCATCCTCCCGGCCCTCCCGGCTCTGCCCCGCGTCGCCGCCGTCCGCCATAACTCTTAGGTCCCCGTGTAACTGCATGTTCACATACGCTATTCATCACCGGACGAGACCCGGTACAAGGTGCAGTTTAACACTATATCCATTTCGAATTACTCGCCGAATTTTCCCGCTGGCCGACGAACAAATAGTTCGTTTTGCTAAACCCGTGGCCCTCGCACAAAAATTCAGGCGGCTCAACCATTTCCCCACTAATAGCTATCGTGTCGGCGAGGTGCAATTGATTTCGATCGGTGCACGGTGGTTTTAACCGCACTCAGCATAGCATTTCTAACGTCACCACTAACCAACCACTATACTGACGAGAGCCGTTGATTCATGAAATGGGCATAAACACGCACATTAAATGGCTGTGATTATTGCGACCAAAAACGCATCAACGAATCACGGATACGCGTTGGCGGCGGCGGTGGCATCGCAACTCCGGACGTTCGACGTTCGTCATATCGTGCCGTGCCATTCCGCCATTTCATGTGAAAAATATGTAACTAACGTTTTCGACATGGCATTACGGATGGGATATTGACTTGCGATGGCAGCCGCCTGGATATTTATGGGCAATTCACGGGGCACCCAATATTAGTTTGATAACCGCGTCGCTCGTATATCAAACTAATGTTCCATTATTGCAGCGTCTGCAAAAAGACGAACGCCCTTACGACCTTCACACACAATCGTGCATTAACATTAAATTCGCTACTGGCACTCTCCCGCCCGGACTGCGCCTGCCAGCTCTTTTTTTGATGTGTGCATGCATGTGTGCGGTCGACCCCTCCGAAAATTATCATCTCAAATGTGTACAGTTGTTATTTATGGCGCATTACGGCCTTCCAAGCCGATCCGATTAGATTGCATAAAATTCCAATTTCAGCGATTAGGAACCGTGAAACAATAAAAATCAAATTGTGCGAGTCTCAACCCCCTCCCCTGACTTGAAATACTAATAAATTGGATGATTCTTAAAAATATAATTATGATTGTAAATTCGTAATTTTGTTTCGTGTACACTCTACACACTACTGATAATACGATACAGTAGATACGGACTGTCCACAACACATAAAAACTGAAGTATAAGAAAGAGGGTGAACGCATTTGTCGGCTTGGAAGGACCATGATTTCTTCCTTAATGGTGCATAAAAATGCTACCGCGTTTTTACTGTTTTCACATGGGCTCTTTTAAGGCAAGTCAGTGCTGGAGGAAAATTGCGGCAGAATCAAACGTGGACTAAACGTCTCCGAAAGGACGTAATAATATACTGGGTGTTTACGGTCTATTTCACGTCACAAGAAGTCGATAACCCTAAAATCATTTTAGTAAAAATCGTCTCATTCGGGAGATAATTCTTTATGCTTAAAAAATAAAAACTCAAGAGTAGTACCTATTTAAACAAAATATCAGATAATAAGTTTTATTTGTATTTGGTAATTGTAAAAAATTAAGAAAATTATTATCTCGTTATTGAGACGACTTTTGCCATTTTTGGCCTTTTGCCATTTTTGTAGGCTTCTTTTGAGGTATACTATCATCCTCTGGAAGGATAATTGGAAATTAAAAACTGATAAATATCTAAATATTGCATTTGTTTAATGTTAGATTGTAGGATATATTATTAATTATTTATTTCTCATGTTTCAGGTAAGTTGCATCAGCTCGATGGTCATCAGAAAACCTTCAATTCCATCAACATTAACAAATCATATAACAATGAGTTGTTATAAGTGAGTAAGCTGACATTTAAGCTCGCAAATGTAGTGATATTAAGTAAACATTAGTGTTTAGAATTTTTGGAAAGTTAATGCCGATATTTACGAGGTACATAAAACGTGAATGGTCGGTTTTGCACAAACATTAAAACGGCAACATATTAATTGTTTAGAATTATTTTTTTTATTGATACTCATTTGATTTTTTAAGACCTTACACGTTATAATGTAACGGATTGAGATTGAGCGGAGTGTTTCAACTTGGCGAAGACATAAATAAATCACAGCTGGATGTCGCCCATTCAATGTTAATAATCCTTTAAAGAAAGTTATAAAAACACTCAAATTTAAGCGACGATTGCACTCAAGCAGCGCTCGACAGTTATAAAAAGAAACGTCTAGATTAGTGTGTGATGAGTCCATGATGACTGAGCGTCCGTGATGGATCTGATGGATATGTGATTTTCCAAACTCGCGGAGTCGTCCAACATCCAAAAATAGTTGGCGTTGGCACTAATTTAGTATTTAAAGGAAACTGTTTCGTTTTCGCTCCATCTGAAGATGTTTGCTGCTTTATTTTGAACGCCGCCGCGTGCCGAAGCAAAACACAGGCGATCGCAATTTTGTGACGGCCGAATTAAAATTCCGCGGGCCCTGCGGCACACCGCCGAAGCCTCGTCCGCGTAAACAGAGCCGTCACTCCGGCTGTCACTTAGCGGCGAAGATGGCAGATGAGCGACACTGACAGAGTTGATGGCACGTCGCCTTGCGTGCGCGGTGGGACTGCGTGGAGACTTCATAAAAGCTATCGCGTCTCAATGTCAACCTTGTTTTTCGAATGCACCTTATTTTCACTCAGTTCCTCAGTTGTTACTTGCCGCGGCGGCGGCGTGCCCCCAACTCTGCACGGCACCTCCAACACCGGCTAAAAGGTTTGAAACTGTCGGCGCGCATTTCTGCATGCCTCTGCTTCTCTATCGTAATAAATGCAGCGCGAATTTCTTATCAAAGCGGCAAACGAGAAAATTAGTCATTTCAACGTGCGCCGCATTAAAAGTCGTAATTCACGAGTAAATCGCCGACGTCGTCGCTCAAATGCATATGCCGTCCGGCATAAACTACACGCCAAGTGACTTTCATGCTGCTCGAAACTCAAAAGGACACTCATTCAATCGTCGCTATTTCACGACGGTTTGCGCAAGCTTTAAACTTTAGCTTTGAACTGAGTCGCTGTGGAAAAACGCTGGTGAATAATATTCCTTGGTGCAGCGACCAACTCTTCGGCTTGCGTTCCTCTTCAGTCTCTTCACACACTATCTGTGTTTGTGTCTAACCGTCTAACCGTCCACAGTGACTAGTGTCCGTTGTGTTAACCGATGTTTTAAATGTTTCAAATCTGCTGCGAAATGAAGTGTAATCTACGATCCGAACACAACGGACGAGCGAAAGACGACCATCGAAGGCGCCAAGAGTTTCCGAGCAATGCGGCAGGCGGAATTTATTATTTATAGATTTGTTTATCCGCGACAACTTTCATATTCTTTATCATAATGTCGTTAATATGTCACGGATATACTGCTGATTTCTCGAAAAAAGACAAGACAAATGTTGATGTTTCCCTATTCCTAGAGACCATAATTCAATGCCCACGCGGAGACTAGTGATACTCACAACGGACGAGACACGAACACAAATGTGATGAATATGAAAAGACACTGGATGAGAATAGGAATTTAGGAATAGGAAACTACATACGAAATATTCCTATTTCTAGTGATGGAATTAGAAACGCTTCGAAACAGAAGCGCTAATAAAAAGCTCAAAATAGGTCACTTTTGTGGTTATGTTGACAATGGACGATGTGATGATTTCCTAACAACTGACTCTCAACTGACGCCACAATAGAATGTAGAATCACGAGTAATCGCTCACCGCTCACCTATCTTGGAGTGCACATTGGTAGTCCACCAGTCATCAGCTTGTAGGGGGACCCAAACAGTGTGCTGGGACCCCGGTAGATAGACGGATCGTCGAAGAGACACACACACCTGTCATCCGGCTATTGTAAGGCGTCAAAGCAAGACGATGAAACCGACGCCACATTCTCACTCTACGCAGCGCACACACATCTCTCCCACACTCAAGCGTGCCACATGGCGGTGTCAACTCAACTCGCTCGAGACGCCATGCTCCATGCAGTTAGTGTATGAGTGTGTCTGTGTGTTTGTGTGTATGTGGTTGGGGAGCAGGCACCGAGCGGGCGGCATAATAGACTCACAAATGCCCCCGGTCCCCCGGTGCCTTGGGCTTGTCCAACGTTGATAGATTGATTAATTCCGATTCAATAATATACGAACCCCATCAACCAAACGAGACAACAATTCAAATCGATGGGGTACCATGAAGAGGAATACTACACCATATTGAAACACATTGCATGTCACATGTGAATGAAGGACAAATTCTCGAAAACAATAAGTAAGCGATTGTAATATCCCATCAAATAAATAAATGAAAACCAAAAAGGATTCATGTCAGTTGTGAGTGTTTCTTACGTTTCCTTTGATCATGCGGAGATTTTGAAGGCTTATGTGTAGTATATTTATGCGTTTTGCGGCGAAAGGGATGTCCACATCTACATACCACACCATAAGATTTTTCGGTTAATTAATACCTTAAAATAATAAAAGTTAATGTGACATCAAAGAACCGCCGCGTAGCAACTAATCGTTATTCTGTCCTCTCCCCGTCTCATCGCCGAGTTCTGGTTCAAGACTTTTCTCGATCGATGCAGATCTACGGATCTACCGAATTCTTCACTTGAGTTTAGTTTTGCTAGCATTCTAGAACACCCTGTCTCCTGTGAAGGATGCACCACACCAAGAGTTCGACTGTATCTGGATGAGTTTCGTATCGTCGTTATGAGCGTACAAAAGCACTTTACGGACCGAAAACGAGGCACTTTATGCGCATCTATATGTCACATTGAATTTAGTTTATTGTTGACAGATGCAAATGTAATCATAGTTATACACCCGTTTGGCCCATCTCGACCGTATGGCGTGATGAGAAAGACGGCGCGAGGAGCATATACCCGAGATGAAAGTGGAGAAGAACCGCGCCACTCGATTTGGGAGGAGAGCGGCGGCATCTCGCGAGATTAACGCATCCTTTCATTTTTTCACTGTCTTTTATTGCTTATTTCGGTTTTACCACATTTCTGCCCTGGCCGCATCGCTTTCCGTATTTCAGAAAGGCATTTTAGATGAAATTATATCTACCTATTAAGACCCGTCCCCCGTCCCTCAGAAGATGAAATTTAAATGATCCGACCATCCGCCGCTCGAGACGGCTGCGGCGCAGAGAGGACCGCATCGCATAACTGTCACCTGCGGGCCGTAAATTACGATAAAACATTAACAATCCTCTGCCTGCGTTTTCATCAATGAGACTTGGGACCCCGCCTTGGACACACTGTATACCTTCGTTACCTTCGTGCGGGTCAACGACGTACACGATCATAAATCGTCACCCATGGGTCTCGCAACCACTATAGTTGCTTGCTTTTTGTTTGCCTGGGTTGACGTTCCACCATGGGTAACATCGCGCCACTGACGGTCGTCATGGATGTGTCGCGTCGCGTCGCCTCCTCGTCGGTGGAAGGACTGGAAGGCAAGATTGATTTCAATGTATAACGAACGCCATTAATACCTCCGCGCGTACATCATAAAGTCGTATAAGCTGACAACTGTGACACACCACGGGATGTTTTATGAACGTTTACAGTCGACTTTAAACACTATTTATATACAACTTACGTGCACTCACATGCACGTCGGGCTTACCGTTTTCTCGCGGTCGCGTTCGATACACACGCAATAAGGTCGAGATTTTCATGAGCATCTTGCCCTGCTGGAGAGTGCGCATACAGATAATGGCGGCAGGTTTATCTTGCGGCTGGTACGAATGTATCTGTTTTCGAGCCAAGCATCCCACTTCAGAATTTTTCAAGAATTATTATCGTCACATTTACCTTATTCCAAGAGACCAGGACATTCAAACCGCGATTTACTGTTCTAAGTTATTACATTTGACTTGGTAATCTTAGATTCAAGATAGACAATGTTGTTTATCTTGATACGGAATTTCCCATTTTTGGACCACAACAACAGTCGTGATCTCGTTGATTAATTAATGATCAATTACTTTGCGCTTGGCGTTGCCTCGTTGGCGCCATTTTGCAACACAAAGTTATAGCATGGTTGATTAGCGCGTGCATTTTTTGTGTGTAAGCTCTTCTTCTGCTTCATGGCTGCTCGTCAAATTCGAAGTCGTTTCGAGTCGCGTCGTTCGCGTGTCAGATTAGTGACACGTCGGCCGCCCGCGAACTGCTCGTCATATTACATACTTTTGTATACCTGTGAGAGTCTTCAGTCTTCACGTCGCTCTCTGAAAGATGCTTTTTATAGCTCCGAGAGTCGAGAATGTCAGCCGTCTTCTTAGTTTGCATTACTTTGAAGATATGCACGCAGAGCAGAGAAGTGGCGCTGGTCAACTGTTTCGCAGGTCCATGTCCTCGGAACAAACTGCAGCCGACGTTTTTGTTTATTTCTAGTTAGGGTTGTCAATCAACATTCCGTAATCTAATACAAGATGCAGGTTCTTGCTGCATTCTGTCGGAAAGCTAGTTTTTGATGACGTTTTGTGCAATCTTGCAATCCCATCCTGAATCCTGGTATCGAGCGTGGGTTCTCATTATTAAGTCTCTTTGCGAAGTTTTCATTTTGACGGAGGCTTTCACCCTCAACCAATCTTCCCGAGATCCGAACTCGGCGCTCCCAAATACAGGACAAAACGTAGCGCAGTTTCGTCGACAGGAAACGAAATGAAACTTCGCTCGTAACGCAAGTGCAGTTTGTTTCGCATTTTTATGATACGACTCGTTTCTTTATTGCCGCAAAAGGTCGAAATTTGAATCCGGTGGGCAAACTTTTCGAATATGGCCGCGCGCGAGCAGCGAGCACCACAAAGTTTGTTGATCAAGAAATATTGGGGAGGTTTGGGAGGAAGATTTAAAAATTGCGCGCACTGCTTCACACCGCGTGCTTGCATGAAACAAAATATTGATTAAGTTCGATTTGCCGTTCGTGCATACGTATCATAAGATTTCAAGGTGTCCTCGGTGTTGGGGTACGAGTCACCCTGACCTAGCGGATTCCTTCATGCACACGCCGGGGCTTGACGACAAACGACGATAGCAATGCGGCAGTCGGGCGCAGAGTTTATTGTAATTGGAGTTAGTTAGCTCGGCGGCGGCGTTTGGTACACATTGTCACCAAATTAACAGACAGGTGTCTGGGATTCCACGTCGAGGCGCCCCGGCGCTCTCTCGCTCGCTCGCCCGCCTCTGATTATCCTAGTTTTACGATCGCTCTAAGTCTCAGCAGACACGTAATTAGACATAGGTTTGTCGTGATTGTCTCCATGTCATTCAAGTTTTGTCGCCGTGCGCCGCCACCGCCAACGTTTTTGATGGAAAGGCAACGTTTGTGACGCGGTGTCACATTCGTCACGACTCAGGAATATAATTTGCAGACACATGCTATTCTACATATCTAATAGGGATCTAGGCACATTTCTACTGGGAAAAATCTCGACGAGGAAAAAAAAAACAATGAAATAGCGTTTAGCAAATGTCAAGTTGTAAATCTTAAAACAGCGCGGCGTTTATTTTCCAATTAATCATTCGGGACGCGAAACAACTTCAAAGAATGCATGGCTTGGTGAAGTCGCTAGTAGCTCTGCGCCCGTGTATAGACTGCACCAGTTTCAGTTCCAACTTTCAACAGTTTCCAACACCTTCATTTTCTATTTCAAATTTCAAAGTCGAAAAGGTAAAATAAGAAACTATGGTGGCAAAATCTGACGCATTATGTAAATACACTCGACACCCGCCGCTGAGCTGGCGTGTGGAAGCGGGAGGAAAAAAAAACCTATAACCTATAAAATCGACGCCGCGGGGAATTGTGGAGCGAAACGGGGTGCGCGGCGCGTTTGCAGTTGATAGTTTTCTGAATATTCGGGCCAGGCAATTCCCACGTGCGAACATTACCTGAAGTCGTAAAAAATCGACGCGAGCAAGGTAGCGCGCCTCCACCACCGCCTCCACCGCCGATAGCAGGCGATATGTATGCTGGTCGAATACGTACGTTCTACGTTCGTGAAATACGCCATCGGGCCGCCGCGACGGGAAGGGAAGTCAGTCAGCCAGAAAAGTTGTTCGACGCTGGAATAGAAAAAAATACGCACGAAGGGCGCACACTTTACGAGTGGCACGCCGAAGGGATGGGATACAACGGGCGGGGGGACGATGGGAAACCGGGAACAATAAGTCGAGTTTAATGTATAGTAAATGAGCGGCTTTCGCGCTTGGCACTCCAAAAGCCATGAGCCCATGAATATCAACAACTTATCGCGTGCGCTTATGGGCGGTCTTTAAATTTTAATCGCTGCGTGTTTGCCTTGCCCAGGCACACCTGTAAATTGATACGTTCGGGTAAATCAAACGATGATATAAGTTGCCTTTACCGCCGTTTGTTACTTTTGCCAAGATGCCTTGCTGTGCAGCTATAGGTGTCGCTATCGGAAGCATTCGGATGCACTCGCTAGGGCGGGCAAGGCGATTATGTTTCTTTTCATCTTGGAGCATCCTGCGTGTGCAGCTCATGCAAATGGATCCGTTTGCATTGATGCGCACACCATGCAGGAAGGTGTTTGGTGTGTTCGTTTGTGTGCATGTCATGCGACTCTGGCTTCTGTGCGTGCTGCGTGCGCATGGTGTGAGTGTGTCTGTGCCGTACCCGTATAAAACGGGTGTACATGAGAGAGCATTGCCGCGCTAGCAGCCAACAGGTTTCTCTCCTGCTCCAAACTCAACGCGGTCGAGGTAAATATAACACACACACCGCCGAAAGCTGCGGCGCGGCGCAGACGTCGCCGCGAACCCGCTTCGACGCACACAAGTGGCTTTTACAATAACAACCATTAAACGACATCATGTTATATGGTTAGGATACTTAGGATGACACTCCAACACAGCGCTAAATAAAGCAACCGGAAAAAAATCCAAACAGGAAGTGAAGCAGTGTAGAAGTGAAGATATGAAAAGATAAATTTATAATAAGTTCGTGTTCCTATTTAACCTAACCTCACCTGCAAAAATATTTATCAGGATTATGAGCTCTTCGCGGAAAAATAAATTTCGGTATATTTGCTATGTGAGACATGTATTTTATGGAAGTTTGCAAAAACATCTTCATATTTTAATTCTGTCATTCCCAATCTTATTGTGCCCATCCCAGGAAAAACGCAACAAAACGTTAAAATTTCTCAAGACTATCTATATTAATTATTTTTAATGGATGTCTGGTTTTCTTAGACATGATTGAATCGAAGTGAAGAACTCCTGAAAGCCCATCATATAACTCGCTTGTTTATAGTGTCGGTGTGTCGGAAAGTTGGTTTCGAACAACCGGTATACTAAGGAGTGTGCGCTTGATAGTTTGGGGACAATAAAATTGATAAAATACTCCCAGACATTAGTGTCATCTTAAAGAATGAAATAGCGCGTCGGTCGCGGGCTTGGGCAGCAGGCAGCCGTCTTTATTATTTCGAGATGGAGACACCAGTTTGTTCTCCAGCTCGCTTCCACGCACATGCCTTTTGGGTTCTATGGGGGGGAGTTGGTGGTGTGGCACGTCGGGAGGTTGAAGTCGAATGCACCATGGGCACCACGGCGATGCACGTTCGAGGACGAAAACTTAGTATATGTGGCAATTTCGTCTGCAGATATTGTGTTGTCTCGTCTCGCACATCGACCCTTGTCGCCTTCGTCCAGTCATCGAAACGACATCCTTTTTCTTTTGGCATTTCTGCCGACTCTTCTCTTTGTCGAAAATTCTATAAGCCAGAAAAATAAATGTTGGTTTCTTCCGGGTTTGTTTATTGTCCTTCGTCCGAACTGGTAAGAAATGTTGTGGAGTTGTGGATCGTCCTGACCAGCACTGTAACCATTTCTAATCATGACACAGGTGTATTCCCTGGATGTGGGCACATTTGCGAATTACGTTAAGATGTTGGCATAGCTTCTTCAGGAGGAGGGGGAAGACGTTTCGTGTAGGACTGTAGGGTGTAGGCTTCGCTGGTGCGGGGGATGAGAGTTTTCAACTTGCGATGCATAAGAAGGACAGCGAGCGGTTCCCCCCGCGTCCCCGCGTTTAGGAGGAAGTCAATCTGGTCGCGATGTGCTTGCCATGGGTCGCAGGACAACGCGGCGGCGACTTGGCGAAGACGATGTCGCGCGCGGATGACGACTTAATGTAATATTCGTAGTTAGCCGAAGAAGGGATGAGGGCGCACGACGCGACCGGCTTTGCGCAAGACGCTTGCCGCTGACAGTTTATCACACTGGGCTGCGAAGCGTGCACACGCCGACTATCATACACTCAGAGATCCGCCGCCGCCACCGCCATGGCGCACAAACAGACATAAACATGTCTTAATGGTATTCATAGAGTCTTTCGCAATGGCATAGAATTAAGTGGCGCTTCTGGCGCGGAGATGGCCATCTTCGCATCGTCCCCATGCAGAACACCCCGTATTAATCGTCAACATATACACAAATACAAAGTGACATGTACGAAAGGAGACACGTACATAAAGGTTCATAACAATCTGCACGAGACAGAGCAGCTACTAAGAATTATAATGGGGTAGCGGTGATGGCACAACTTGGGTCGGTGGGGGCCGTGGTGCCTTTGGGGGAGGAGATGGCCAGGTGGAGTGAGATGGACTTAACGTCTTCTCGGACGCGAAGACGCTTCGACCGCCCGCGCGTGGATTGTCCCCGTTCGGTTTAGTCATCCCGTGAATATGTATATCGGGGCCGCGTGTTAGCCGGAGATGTGTGTGCGTGTGTTGGGGCCCCCGCTAACATCGGTGCTGGAGCGACGACGATCCAATGGTTGCCGTCTGCAACCTGTCCACATAAATCTGTCAACGAGGGAGACGCGCGGGGCGCTAAAAGCAAACCCGTGTGATGGCTGAACTTAAAGGTTTCAGATCTATCTCTCCTCCTCGCTATTTATATACGCCGCGCACTTCTGGTATCCGCGGGTGGAACGCTCTATGTGTGCGGTGTGTTTTATGCGTATCGGAGAGTCGAAAACAGGCGGGCCCCAGGATAGATCTACTCGCAGAACTAGTAAGAGACTCCTCACTCTTTAGGTCCGTATCAAGATGCGTTGATCGTTCGTTACTCGCGTCCGCTCCTTCGCGGGGATCGCGCGCGATGTTGGTTGCTGGCAACGCAACGTGACGACAGAGCGTTCCTGCAGGCCTGCGACTCGTGAAACTTGTAGCGGTCCGAGGCACTTGTTTGACATCATTTAAAATGCTTCATTAAAATTAAACGCGCTATTAGCAGCAGGAAAACGCTTCAACACTTTGTGCTCAGATTCCCCACAGCCACACCAAGAGGATCAGCTTTTTAACGCGACACAATGCTCACAAGTGAAATTGCGCGTCCACTAAATCAATTTCGTTCAGTTTTTTGTTGTGTAAATTCAGAGCGACGCCAATAAAAATAAACAATAAATAAGCTTTTCCGGATGATATATATGAGCCGAACTTGCCGGGGTTTGTGTATGGGAAGGCATTTGTAATACAAAGTAACTTTGTTCTCTATCCCACCGAAAGTAAAAAGAATGAAATCTACGATTCCACTCGTAACTCTTATAAATTTACAGCGCCACGTATGGATGGATGGATGGCCCTTGTATCAACTGTGTTCCATTTGTATGCGCACGTGTGTATGTGCGCGCGCGCGCCCCCTGGTGCTGTATGGGTCTGCGTTGTGATGCTGGAGCACGTTTGTAGGTGGAATGCCAGGCCCGGGCCCCCTCTGGCCTAAGACGAACCGAACGAAACGCGCCCGCATTCGGAAAAATACAAATATGAAGCGCAATAAATTCAAAACAAAAGGGGACTTTGTATGCCCTCCTCTCCCAACGCGGAGGACAGGAGAGAGCGGAACACACAAATCGAAGATACCGACGGCACTGAGCGAAGATCGACGACCGACACTTTTGATTTGTTTTTCCTCGCCCCGATCTCCCCGCGTATTTGCAATATAGGTACTACTATTCAAAACGTTTAAAGTTTAACCTCCAGCGCAGTATTAAGGCAACGATTAGTGAAACTCTGACCGACTCTGACAGACCGAGAGTCGCGCTCGGCGCGCTGCGCGGTGTCACTAATCGCTGCCTAATTTAAGGGTACCGTTCGCATTCATTGTCTTGGGCGTGAATTACGCGAAACGATCACATTATTGGTGCGTGCGCGCACATGACATAGTTGGCAGCCAACGCGCAATGAGCGTTTTCGGTTTATGCGGATAATAATTTTCCATCGGGTCGCATAAAAGGTTAATCAATGTGCCAAAACGTATGGGTGCCGGGCGGCGGGCCGCTTGCGGGGGCCGTAAAGTAAGCAACGCCAGCGCGGCGCGCCTGCCGGACCATTGCAAACATATCGCGATAAATCAATCCGAGAGACGCGCGCGTGTTCGACAAGCGCTGCCCCGCAATCCGCAACCCGACCCATTGTTTGACGGATAATTTACAACGACAGCCGGAGTATAACTGGATAAGCGACACGTCGAACGGCGTGGTGCGCGCGACGTTTTGGGGAACAACTTAATTGCTTTCCAGGTTGATCTGGTGCGAAATTTGCCCAATCTTTTTCGAACGGCCCCCATCTGGCCAATCACTATTGAACAGCGTACACGAACGAGTAACACATTCTTCACTTCTCGCTTACTTTGAGTTTTGCCCCCCTGTGCTTGTGCTCCTGGCATAAATAGTGTATAAATTTAATACAAATAGTTATTTGGGTGGACGTCACGAGCAGACGTCGGATACCTTGCCGCATTGTGTCCCAGCGCTCCGGGGTGACATGTCCTGTGGGTATGGGTTGGCTACCGCATTTGGGTTCTTTGAATAACCGGAGCAACTAGACGTAGGCAGCGGGAGTGAGGAAAACGAGGAGACGGCTAAGAGACATGACATGTCCGAGTCTGGCAACGACAGATGAAACTGCAGGATCTCGCTCGTCATCGGGGCGCGCACGGCCCTGTCGTCAGCGTCGCAGTTGACGCGGCGGCGTAGGCGTTCGTCCTGTTGAGCCCGGCCACCGGCATCGCGTCTCCGCAGAAATTTCAAATCCTCTGAAACAAGACCTCCCACCCTCGGATGCACTCGGCGCACGCCGTGTGTTGGGGTGCGTTCGGCGTTCAGCCCCTAAAGACTTTTGAGGTTCGAGCCTCGACGCTCGCCGTTGTAGTTTAGTTAACTATAAACCCTCTACGCAGGCAGCTACGCACATGCGAGTGGGTTCTCCCAAGCTGCGTAGTCGTTGCGAAACCTGTACTGATCCAGTGTTTGTTCATCACATGGTGCGCGGTGTTCAGTTTCCTCATCAAATGAATTCGTACCATCAGTGTCTTGGAGTTTGTTAAGGTGAGTTTTTCCACATCAGTGGTTTATGATAAAATGTTCGAGGCTTAGACTTTGATTAAAACTTAGTTCATTCTGGGTAGATTGTTTCAAGACGGGCATAATGCGGCTGGGCTCCTTCTCCCGGCTTGGTCCAAACTTTTTTAAATGTCCGTTTCTATTTAATTTAATTTATTGCACATCTCCCGCCAAGCCAGAGCAGGACGTGGACGTGGAAGAAGTCCACTAAGCTCTCCAATATTCTTGTCGTGGTTGTCAGTTAAGCTGTAGGGACCTAAACGGGACAAATACTTTTCCGCTTAAACAGACAATTTGAAAGACATTGCATATGCAATGAACTGCCTGCCGCCTGCCTGCCTACGTCTATGCCGAGAGTCCTTTCCAGAACCGAACGCACAGTCCGAGCTCAATTTCCTTCACGACCAACAAACCGACAAACCAACAAGAAGGACACGCGAGTTAAAACTCCAACACGACGACATGCGTTCAAAAGTGCGAAGGCATTGTGTGTGCCAGTGTTCCAAAACCGCAGTGCTTCCTTTCTTTTTCCTTTTATTTATTTTACTCATCTTGTCGGCTCGTAAATTCTGCGTTTCCCAGTAAATTTATACATTTATGCCAGTGCGCTGTAAAGCAGGAGTCCCGGGAGTAGGGTCGTGTTTATTGTGACATCCGTGTGCACGAAGGCTCTGCATCGAGCATGCAGTCGATCAATCAAACTAATTAAGGTCGAAGATAAGCAAATCCATACGACGGATGCAATTAAGAATAAATAAGTTTTTCTTCTTCTACCTGCTGATGCGCTCGTTCCGTCGTTCCGTTTACGACTGTTGCTGGTTGCGGGTAGTGCTGTTGCGCCCCGGTGGTTGAAAACACGTTTCGTTTTCATGTCTCGATGTCCGTGATTGACAGCTCGAAGTCAACGCGATTAATTAGGTATAAAAATAAAAACGGGGCGACGGTGGGGGGACGGGGCGCATTTGGACGACAGGTAAAGCCGGCGCGGCGCGGCGGCGTTCGTCCGCATCGACGACGATTGAAGGTTCGAGGCTGGCTTGGCCCAGGGCTGGCAGGCAGGCATTGATCTGAAAATCGTCGTAGGAAATGGTGTTTCGGGTGTGTGTCGGTGCGCCGCGCGGGAGGGTTGTCATTCCCGACTTCGGACTTCGTTCGGACTTTCCACGTACACACGCTTACACTCGCATGGCGAGCCCCGCGCGTCGCGCGTCGCACAACCCGACGAACAGTTCGCGTCCATGTCATTCTCGTAGACGTCTCATCAACACACACGTCCTAGACAGAGACCTCAGCCGTTTCCGACCCGAATCGATAATCTGTCCGTCCACCGCGCGCCACACCGGTGGAGGAGCCCCGACAAGAGTGTGTGAGTATACTGCAGTAGCCCAGCAGCGGATTTGGGTGTGTGGGTGGGTAGGATGCCAGTCCGTCGTCGTCGTCACCGTCCGTCTCGTTTTTCCCCGTGACGATTTTCCGTCCCGCCTGTCATTCGACAACGTCGCAGGAAACAATTTTAATCACTGGCCGCATTGGCATCATAATAAAATTATAAAATGCAGGCGCTCGCTGAATGCGTGGCTGAGTGTGTTGAAAGTAAGGCAACAAGACCTAATGCGATGTAATTTCTTAACGATTTGAAAAATCAACGTCGACTGCCACGTCGCTCCCACTGATTAATGGGATTTAGACGGTGGCGGCAGCAAAGTTGCCCCGTGACCGGGTGTCCAAAGTTTGTTGTTCAGGTGCGACTTTTTTTTCGAAATTTTCCTCTTTTTTTCACAAATCCGTAGCGTAAATATGAAGCCCGAGGGGGGTGAGGGGTTGATTGATGCGACGCGATTAATATTCGTAGAGGAGAGGTAAGACGTGGTGCGCGTGCCGTACGCGCGCGCACACGGCCGCCCAAAGACCCTCGACACCGATCATTTGTCCGCGGGCCCGCGCGCGCCGGGGGTCGCCGCTTCAGACGTCATCATCATTAATACCCGTTCAATCAGATCGGGGTGGGGGCACGGGGATGCATTTAAAGAAATCACGGACATCGATCAAGCCGCCGCGAAATTTACTCACCGACGTCCTTGTTCGCACAAAGCGGCGCGCGTTTTTATTTGCTTTACTCCCTCTCCTTCCGAGTCCTTCGGCTCTGCTACTCTACTGACTCGGTATTTCGATTTGACTGACGCCTCGCGTCGACATATAGATGCAGCAGCGCCCGCAGTGGGTTTCCATCGCGCCGGGGGCTCCCGGAAGAAAGGAGTTGACTGATGGCGGTATTCACTTGTCTCGTGATGAGTGGGATCTAATTTATAGAGTGAGCGCGTTGAAGAGTCAGCCGCGGGTGGTAGATCACGGTGCCATCTATCAGTGCGCGCTGTATTTGCGGGGTGGATGCGGTGGGAACGCGCAGCATCACCACCACCTGGACCGCCTGTAGATGATGAAGCATCCACTCACCTTCGCTAACAATACACACGTGTTGCCAATTAAGTGCATCGCATGACTTCTGCTTGCTCAGCAGCCCTTACGTGATCGACACTACATCGCCACTATACAAGAAAGGAAGGCAACAAAAAATATTTGTGAGCTCTAAGTATACTAGTCTAGAACGAGAATGTGTTGCAACTCGATGACTTTTATAGATCTTCCCCCCATACTATTTTTCAACTAGAAAATTTTCCAATGCATTTCCGTAATCGATGATGGATATTAGAGATGAATTATGACTGTCACTGACGCACGGCATTGCTTTTATAACTGCATCCCAGAAGTCGTTAATACTTTTTCCCATTTTGCTCTGCTTTCCGTCTCCCTCCTGTGCTGCTCTATTTCACCTAATGGTCTGGCTCTGGCAACCCCCTCCCCCTGACTACTGGCTACCAGTTATACTTATTTACAGCATTTTATACACAGCCTTGAAAAAACACATTCAGGTAGCACCACCGCTCCCGATATCATAGCAGATGATTTGTGATTGAATAACTGTTTGCGCCGTTTTCGGGAAAAGTGATTTCTGGAAAAGAAATATTTATCATTGCCTTGACGCCCCGTGTGTGAATCCAGATAGAATGGAAACCCTGCCATTCAGGTCCGGGGTCGCATTTTGAACGTCTCGGATTTGAAGTTATAGGGCGGAGATAAAGAAAGGAAGGCACAGGAATAATGCATAATTCGGTCATAAAATATGTCAGGGTCTCCCAGAATTGAACGCTATCCTTCAAAGCGGGGCAGCGCGACGCGGCAGCGGAGGTAGATTTATTGGGCAATAAAGTATTATAATTAAACGCGTTCGGGGCCCCGCGATGTCACTCGGTCTACATCTATAAATCTCCGGAGGGCGCAGCACGGACACTCGCCATGCAGAGCAAAGGTGAGGCATGTGAGTGAGCAGCCCGAGCCCAAGCCAAGCTGGCCGAACTAACCCCCTCGCAGCGCGCTGACGCCGCTGTCGTTGGCATCGCCCCGGCGCGGCGTCGTCGAGGTTGGGTGGCGGGCGAAGGAAAAGCGGCCGGGGCGCCCTCGCCGCCCGTCATAACGCCATACCCCGCTGGATGTTTTATTAAAGCCATTTCGGTGTAAATCATCTACTACCCGGACGTCTCGCACCGCACCGCAGCGCCAGGCTTCGTTCCTCTATCGGTCGCCGGGCGATTATTTACTATTTCAAGGCGGCTACCCCTCCCGTCCACCGTCGAGAGAGCTATTCTGCATGATAGCAATGTCCAAACGCCGGGATTCGCTACCAGGAACAGGAACACTTTGCCCGATAGTCAGATACTCAGATAGTGTGTTGTGGACCTCACAAAATTCCACCTAGTCAGCCATCCCTATAGTCCTAGTCGGCATTATATTTATACGAACTTTATCGAACAATGGCAATTACTTACTCGATTTGCGTAGAGCGGGGCTGCTGGAGAATGAGGAATCGAAGAGTTGGCAAAATGATGACGTTACAAGTACGCGTTCCAGTGGCGGACGTTCCGTGTTGCATCGTGTTGTCGGAACGCTGGAAGCAGTCTCCGAGAATCCAGAGTGCACCGACGAGTAGAAGGGAGGGGATTTCGGCGCGACGCGCGAGGAACTCGGGTGAGAGGAGAGATTCGTCGTCGTGTCCGCCGCAAAGTTCCGTTCCGCAATAAATTTTGCGAGCGGCGGCGGCGGGGCGCAAGGGTGAACGCGACATGTAGCAAATACATAATCAGCGTCGACTTAAATTAATTCGAATCACGTTAACGAAGCAGCGTAAATTCGAAGGTTGCCTATCCAACACCAGCACATCGTGCACTTAACATCCACGCAATGCAACCCAATGCCCGAACTCGCAACATCGCATCGCCCCAATTGAAATGCGTTAGATCACGAGCATTTACGTGGCGGCGATCCATCGCGGTCAGCAGCTGGACGCATTTCGGGTGGACAGCTAATGTGCAAGCTTGCGCTCGACTTTGATTTACGCCTCACGAGCCCCACAGGCACACATCCTCACTTTTTCCCAATAACACGCAATTTTGCACCGAAGATATTTTTAAACCACACGTTCACACACACACGTTCGTTTTCGCACAAGAAGTCGCCACTTGTCGCAGGACATTAAAAGAATAAAAGGATGAAATATGCGCCGGCCCTGCGTATAAATAAAACAGTAGCCGCCGCCGCCGCCCGATGGGACACACGCTAAGCATCAGCCATAATCATACATAATAGGAATGACGGACGGGTGCCAGGTGTATGAAAGCTTGACGAATGTGTCTGCGATGCGGGGACGCGTTAGTCCGCCACTCTAATGGCCGAGACAAATTATCAACTGTGCGCGTCGTTCGTGGGATAAATATAGCGTAATATAGTTTTCAGCGCTAATTATCCGATCTGTTCGTTTTCCCACGCGCGAAGCGTCCGTCCGACACAACACCACATGAATTATTATTATTTTACAACCGTCATTCGATAGGTTTACTTAGGGATCGTTATTCCAACTAGGAGCGATCGAATTCTTTCAAAACTCGTAAAACGTATGGATCAGCAACAAAGTTTGCAAAGTGGATATTTAAATGCGTAGCAAAGGAATGTGCGCATGTAGGCATGTAGGCCACAATACACACGCTTTAATAAATGTTAATTTCCGCGTCCATGTGCGTTTAAATGTGTTATTATGGGAAGTCATAACTTACAAGATCTCATTTTCAAACGAAGTAAATTGTGTGATTAATACGAATTCATTAATTTTGAAACGTGCCAATGATAAATGCGGCACGCAATCGAGTTTTATCGCTCCGTTTTGGCCGCCTTTTTTTTTTCGTCCTTATTTGTGCACCGATGGCAGGTATGTTTTCTCATTCGTTCGACAACTTTATGATTTTTAATAAAGTCTGCAAGCCGGCAGGGGAATAAATAAAGAATAAAAATGAAAAACACAAAAAGCGAATGCCCCACAAACCAAATAAAGGAAAGAATGAAGAAATGAAAAGCGGCGAATGCAAGGGAAAGCGAGATGGAAAAAAGTAGTAACTTTCTTCATGAATAAGTCACGATTTGTGTTGTTTTCTGGTTTATTTATGTGTAAGCGTTATGCTTTTCTGGAAGTTTTTCCCTCCGCTCGTTGCGAATATCCTTGGTGGTGGTGGTAGTGAGTGTGGGGTGGCGTGGCATGAAGCACACTTGGTTGTTGTTGGGACTTGGGACTGATTACGATATTATCATAAGTCAACATAAAAGTTTCTCTAAAGTCTTTTTAGACTTTTTAGGCGGTTGACTTTTGAAATATGTTTGAAGGATTTGAAGAGTGTGTTTGGTCTAGATGTCTAGACCGAGGACTAGAGGAGCTGGGATCGAGGTGTGCGCGTCGAAGCCAAGTGCGTCAACGGATTCGGACATAAATCTGTCAGTCGGCGGCGCGTCCTGCGTAATCATATGGACACCACTTTCGCATGACTCACATCCGCGATGTGACACTTGACAGACGGTTATGTATCCGTCTGCCATCCCACAGGACCCATCGACGCACACATTATCTGGGTGTTACACATTCGGAGCGGGCGCGAAACGTCGGACGCATTGTCAATAACGGCCGGCACCGAACGCCACAAATCACCTCGCGCCAGCATGGCGGGCGGCATGGCGGCGGACCTGTGAACCTGCTGGCACATGTGCGTTCATCGCTCGAGCAACCATCCGCTAGAAAAGCTCGACGGGAACGTATGCAAACTATTCGCTAAGTGCGGCGGGCAACCTGCATTGCTTGCAATGCCCGCAATTCGGTTGAATTGCAATCGCGTGATGGACGTGTCACGTCGAAAATGTCGCCAACGTTTTCCATATACAGTGCTTTTAATTTATCCTCGAACATAGCCCACTGTAATTCCCCTTATGAAACAGCATGCCTATGTTCGAAAGTAAATCTATCAACGATAGCGAACGCGTGTACACGTACGCGTAGCCTAAACAACAAAATTCAAACAACAGATTCGGTGATTGCTCCCAAGCCACTAGGGCGATTTGAATTTTCTCTTCAGATTCTTGTTGCTAAAAATAATCCGTTTCGTAAACTGTTTTTGCGCGACCGCTAGAGGGCGTCGTTCACCCCCGGCAGATTATTCCCGTTTTCTCGCGAACGGAGTTCCCGAGGGAAACGCAGATTATGGTAAAACCTGTCAAAAAACCTGTCTATCATTGTGGATAATTTCAATCCTATACCTTTTCGCGTTTCCGTACACAGGCCAAAAAGTAAAGTTTACAATGTTGGAAATTGGAAAATTTCGGAAACGCGAAAAGTTACAGAGTTGAAAATTTCCATAAAGATAGAGCATACTTTTTGACGGGTTTTGTCGTCATATGCGTTTCCCTCAGGAACATCGTTCGGGAGAAAACGGGAATAAACTGGTGGGGGTGAACGGCGCCCTCTGGCGGCAGCGCAAAAACAGTTTATGAGGTAGACTATTTTTTGCAACAAGAATCTGAAGAGCAAATTCAAATCGCCCCAGTGGTTTGGGAGCAATCACAGAATCTATTTTTTGAATTTTGCTTGTTCTGCTCCGCGTACTATACGTATTCTCGCCTTCGCTATCGGACTTGTTGCAGTTGTTGCTGCTGCATTTTTTCTTTGGAACATAGGCCTGTAGTTTCATATGGGCAATACATTGGTCTATGTTCGAGGATAAATGAAAAGTACTGTATATGGCCGATGGCATAACTGGGTTCTGAACAGCTGATATTTGTTTGACTCGTTTCGCTGTGATACAGTGGTGCCATCCAAGGCATCAGCGGTAAGTTTAAAGTCAACATATGCAACCAAATGTACATTCAAGGAACCACATACAGGGCGTTAAAACTATGATTTACAGTCGAATCCACAGAGAACGTCGGAACCATAGGCGGAACTTACTTTAATAATCTCCAGTGCATGATGCAAACATTTCAGTGCCATGGGGACATTTCCATCTTCGATGCAAAGCACTGAATATTCCAATGAGGCGTGCAGCCATTTCTCATAGTTCTCAGTGACTTCGTAGTGATGGCGAATGTGATGGTACAAGCATCTGAGGATCTTATCGCACTCGCACATTGTAAAGTCCGTATCTTCGAAGGTGGGTGGATTTTTGGCCTTGTCGCCAATGACTTTTGCCTTTGAGAACGAGTGGAAGATGATGCCAACCTCCGCTTTGCTGCTGGTTCGTGCTGTAACATTCAAATTATGGTTCCTCATGACAGGAGAGACAGCACAACAAAATGGCACCTTTCAAGAATACTTACAGCGTTCAACGCGTCGCAATCCACCACTGCGCGAAGGCGAGTTGGCATTGGTGTGTCCAACGTAATCCCAATATTCCAGAATACTCGCCGATGTTTTACCTTCCCGTTCTGCGCGGATGTTTGCACGACGCTTGCCTCTTTCAGCCAAGACACCCTACAAAGCACAGGTTTACATTAAGATTGTTTGGAAACATCGATTCCGTCCCACGGTCCCACCTCTTCGTATTTATTGCCGAGGATTTTCGTAAAGATACCGTTACCACAACTGGAACACTTTCGCGTGCCCTTTTCGAGATAATTCAACGCCTTTGTGTGGAGATCGTAGAGCTGTGCAGTGGTCAACAGGCTGTAGACTGCCTTGTGGAAGTCTTCGTCCACGAAACGCATGTATCCGCAGTTTGCGTATCTTTTAAAATTACGACAAGTTTCTGCGCAGAAATGACAGGCATCGACAGGTTATTTAAATTTTTGGATGAGGAGCAAGAGTTTAAGCACCTGAAATGAGGAATCCAACACAATTGCATTGAATAATTGTATCGTCAAACGTCTTGAAGCGTTCTGACATCATTGGCGCATAGTTCATCAGCGAACGACGAAAGTCCCCCTCGGCGCACGCAATGATTCGCAAGTCGAAGAGATGCTGACATGCTACGGCCAAGTCGAATTCATCTGACATCGATGCAACGAACATGAGCGTGTCACGAAGGAAAAAGTCCCCAATCACAGAAGCGGATTTCAAGAACTGCATTTCAAAGGAGTTGAGGCTGTCCATTATTCGAATGCACTCAACTGCAAATAAACTTAATGATTATTTTATGATCCGGGTGCGTGCTCTCAACGTTTACAATGCGTGACTGTGGAAATGTCAAATTTCATCAGCGCCTCTTCGCCGCCCGGCCCCAAGATGCATAGATTGTGCGCCTTCATATGATGATCACCCTCATGATCTTCCATCAGACCGCTTGTATTAATCTGCTTGGTGGGCCTGCGATGGAGACTGTCTTTGCTGCTCGAGGAGCGACGTTTTTGGCGTGCCATCGGGCCCATTAAAGTGACCAATGTGCCGGTGGGACTGGCGGTCAAGCTGCTGAGGGTGACTGATTTGCTGCCGCTTGGTATACTATTAATGTCGCCTGGTGGATCTTCCAGCATAGCACTAGGCAAATCCACATCTGCCTAACTTACAACAATAGCAGGAGCACAAATACTAGGTTATGCTATCATGCCCTGTGGATTACTGTATGCAACTTATTAACCACCAGTAGAACACTGTTGTTTTATGTTTTATGTCAATATTACTTACGACTAGAGATGTGGATTTAGTGAAAATTAAGTGCAAATTTCAACCTATGGTCGATGGCGAATAAAATAGCAGGCAAGAAAGTAGTCGTGTATCATCGTGTACAATCGCTGCTATTTTATTAGCCAACTTCCGTTCGTGCTTTGGTGTATAATGGGTTGACGGCGTTGAGGCGTTTAGTTTGTGTTTACTTCAGCTGACCTGCTGTGTTCTTACGCCTCAACGTCGTTAACCCATTTAATACACGAAAGCAGGATCGGACGTCCATTTTCCTGATTAGTTCGATGCAATTTTGTAGCGATGTCGATTTACTTGATTTTACTGAGGGTGTTTGTTAAGGATGGGTATTGGGTTGCATACAGTAAGCTCCATTCGTAAAAGCAAAGAACTAACTAACCGTGGAGACCTTTAGGAACATCTCCCACTTCTGCCGGTGCAAAATCAGCGCTGGTTGCAGTGACCCCACGGCGGTTTTGTGCACCACCACATTGGAATTCATCGGCATGATGTCGCGCGTCATGTACTCTTTGAACGGCAGCACCAAATTGTTGGGGTGGTCTTCGAGGCTCTCCACCTTGCGTATCCAAACGATGTTGTGATGGATCAACGCGAGCATAAAGTTTTCAAACCAGCCGGGACTTCCTTCACTTTTATCTTGTAATATTCTGCATACAATAAATTGAATAAATCAACTCAGAGCAAGGTTATTTAAAGGTCATCATGCTTAATACTTTTCTAATTGTACGGGAATTGCCTGCACCTCTAGCATCTGACATGCCAGAGTGGTGTGATAAAGCTTATCAATGGGCAGCAAAGTGATGAATTTGCACTTTGTGTGCGCGAGGACGTTCTGCGCGTTCGGCGGCAGCTCCTGCAGCTTGGAACAGCTTATCGCCGCCACTATCAATACCAGATGCGTTTCCAAAATGGTGTAGAGCAAGTTCCACGACTCGACGTCGATGTTCTCGCCGTTATCAATGAACACCACCCACGGCTTGGTAAAGCAAATGTTGCACAGGCACTTGATCAAGTTATGCAGAATCATATTGTGCTCTTCTTGCCGCAGGGCACCGAAAAGTGGACCTTTTGGAAAATTCACGCGGAAGATCATGTTCAGAATCCATTCCAGTCCCTCCAGGGGCAAATGTCGTAACTTCGATTTGAGCTTCGCCTCCCTATCGGAAATGGTGGAGTTCTCAGCGATCCCAAGCGGCACCCCAAAGAAATAGTAAATTGTCTGATAAGGGACGTGCCTGTCGAGGTGGTTCAAGCGAAGGCGGAACATTGGATTATCTGCGGATGTCATAAATGCCAACTCTTCGATGAGGCGCGACTTTCCAGTGCGCGATTTGCCCAGAAAGAACAATCCAGACGCCTCGTAGCGCACGCGAAAGCGTTGATGTTCGGCGT
This sequence comes from Geostiba sp. GC000077, assembly GCA_030264215.1. Classification (NCBI taxonomy): domain Eukaryota; kingdom Metazoa; phylum Arthropoda; class Insecta; order Coleoptera; family Staphylinidae; genus Geostiba; species Geostiba sp. GC000077. The sequence goes on along the minus strand of JARJDQ010007078.1, from coordinate 1,711 downwards.
TTTTACGCCGTTTGCTTATCGCGTTTACCATGGTCTTGAAGGTGTCGATTTCGTAGTTCCGATCAAGGATGGGAAATTTGCTGACGTAGAACTTTGGGATGCGATTGGATCTGTAACAATTAAAGGCGTTGGAATGTATACAAAGTTAGCAGTGAATACGTATCGGGTTCAATATATTCGTAGACACATCCAAGATCAGGAAACAGTTCAGGCGACTTTTTCTCCAGAAGGATAAAATGACGTGCATCGAGTTTACTCTTGAGGAAAGTCCCCATATCGCAGGTGACTTTATTCGGATAGGCTTCGATGTATCGACGAGCCCGCTGGATGTTCGAACCGACGGCAACATAATCACGACGCATGTGATGACCTACAGGTCCACAAAATAGCCAACCTGTTTAAAACATATTCAATTTGTTAAGATTCAAGTTTCTACTAGATACAGCCGATGCAACCATAAGCTGTGCTGGCTTTTTAAGGTAGGCAACCAAACAAACAGCAATTAACGTTTCTGTTTTCAGTTTTGGTGTTGTTTGTCATTTCGTACCAGATATAACAGACATGGACAAGGAGCTGATGTAGTGTATGTTCTCTGATCCCTTGAAGCATTTCATCGCCGCTTTTAGCGCATTACGCGATTCAAAGTTTTGATTATCACCATGAATTCCAAATAGTGTATAGAATATCAATTCATTTTCGACGTAGGTGAGACGTTGGACATATCCATTGTACGGTTCAACAATGCTGTAGTTAAATAATCTATCAACATTAGCATCAATAATCCTCTCTGCGCATTGTTGGCATACTTATTGAGCATTCGGTAAAATAAGTCTGTCAATTTGATCATCTGATGATAGCTCTGTGCCTCGAAAGCAAAACTGGTGACCATAACAACCATGAACCGCATTTCAATGAGTGAATCAATCGGCTCCATCTCTTCAATGGCGGCGATCAGCGGAGGAAACATGAACTTTTTCAATTCTGGGTAGATTTTCATCGTTACAGCGTCACCGATCGATGGACGCACTGAAATGCGATTTGATAACTTGGAGATTCGGGAAATAAGAATTTAATGTAAAACTTGCATCGGTAAAGGTCGTGCACTTTTCGTCGCGCTGTAAACTGCGATACGGAGGCATTTGAATCAGTTGCTCCGTTTTGCTCTAAATCATCTAAGTTCAATCATTAAATTAAATAGTTAGACACTATACATTTTCTTGCACAATTCCATGAACAATTTCTTGGTAACTATGGTAACAAACAATCGTTACCATGGTTTCATTTCTTGGTTACTATAGTTACGAAGAAATTGTACGTTGAATTGTGCAAGAAAATGTATAGTGTAAGACGGCTCTAAGGAGGTGCAAAATATACAGTGGTTTTCATTTATCACCGAACATGTGCCAATGTATTGCCCATAAGAAACTGCAGGCTTATGTTGAACCTAACCTCATAAAATTGATTCGGTGATTGCTCCCAAACCACGGGGGCGATTTGAATTTTCTCTTCGGATTCTTGTTGCTATAAATAATCCGCTTCGGAAACTGTTTTTGTGCGGCCGCCAGAGGGCGCCGTTAATCCCCGCCAGTTTATTCCCGTTTTCTCCCAGATGATGCCCACGAGGGTAATGTGTGTCAAAAAGTATGCACGTTTTCGTACACTGGGCGAAAAAGTAAAGTTAATAATTTTGTAAATTGGGAAATTTTGGAAA